>JADRCO010000351.1:0-36544 GCA_021464525.1 Rhizophagus sp. LPA8_4_AMF | reverse complement strand
TTAATATAATTAATAAATTTATTTAATAAAAAAAATGTATTAAGTCTGGAAAATTTAATGTTTAATTATAACTATTTTATGTCACAAGTAACACGTGTCAAGTATTAATTTACATCTGACACACGTCAGCTGCATCTGACGCAAATTGTCATCTGATGCACAACATATATATTGTGTAATTTCAATTTTAAGGGGTAATTATAACTAAAAACAAAAGTAAATAAAAACTTTTTTTTGTAAAAAAGTTTATATGTAAATTATGCATAAAATTATCTAATTATTAAAGATATTATACTAATTTATTATAAATTTTTGGAAAAAAACTTAAAAAACTTTAATTTATTTTATCTTCCACCCTGACCACCTACTCCTAGGAATTTTAATTTATTATATAGTTTTTAGCTTTATACAAATGTGTATGCAAAATGCAAAAAAAGATGCAAAAAATGCAATGTGTCTTATACACCCCTGAAAATTACAATTATACAACATAATTATGAACTATTGTAATTTTACCGTTATAATATGTTTCTTTTATTTTAGATTTTTATGGTATTAAAATAACAGCATTAAGGTATTTCTACTAAATTACAATATTACGCCCTAATTACAACATTACAGCCTAATTACAGCATTATGAAAAATGTCGTAACTGTAATGCTGTATACTGTAATATTATGGTATTACCAAATTAATTACGGCTAACATCTTTAAATATACTTTCCAACCCTGTATATATTGTTTAGAGTTCTGCGTATAGAGATAACTATTATAAAAAACGTGAAAACAAGGTGCTATTTTTTTATCTTCAATATCTGAGTTATAATATTTATCAAAAATAAACCACTAGTTAGACAAGAGTTATAAGATCCCAAATATTACTAAGAATTAGGACCCTGAACATCTTTATACAACTTATAAGTAATATATAATAAAATATATTTTTTGTAATAACTTGGTTAATATTTATGCTAGAAATGTGATTTTATTATTATTGAATTTTTTTCATTGAGATGAATCCAACAAGTATAAGATTGTAAAATCCAATTACTGGATAGTTTAAATATAGGAGTATATAGAATAAGAAATTTTGAAAAATACCCCTGTAATATGCAATTTTGGCCAGAATTTACATATAAATTTTACGTAAACTCAAATATAAGTTGTATAAGAGATGTTTAAGTCCTTTTATAACTAAGATAAATCCTGTATAATACACATTTCAAATGAAATATCTCAGTCAATATGCATTTACCGAGATGATGTAGATATCAAAATATTCGTTTCAATGAATAAGTTTAAAATCATTAAAATCCAATCACTGATTCTTGAGATAGCAAAATTTGAAGCTAAAAAGTTAATATAACTATATATATTATATGTCAAATCAGAATGGGCATAAATTAGAATTGAGTTACATCAGATGGAAATTTGAATCTGAATTCGAGATGCGTCTAATCAATTTATCATTTGTGTATCAAATTGAAATGCAGATTTTAGAATTTTTAATATTAGCATTGTATTTAAAAATTATTTTAAGGTATATATAAACTATCTAATACATACCATCTAATACATATTACAGTATATCAATTTTGTATTTTATTATTGCATGTTTTTCCACTATAACATTTACTTCCATAAGTATCTAACATCAGCTTTTTTGCAACGACATTTATTAGTATTACAATTACTTCTACATTTGCACATACTTCCTATAAGCATACCAGTACTTGAACAGGATCCCTGAATACAGAGATATCACATTAAGATAACCTTGTCTGTGATAATTGATGTGATATCTATTAAGTTTACTAGTAACAAAATGGTAAAAATGTACAGTTACACATATGTAATTTGGAAAATTGTATTATAAAGTATACAGACAAGGTTATCTTAATGTGATATCTCTGTATTCAGGGGCCCTACTTGAACTCTGATTTTATGCAGCTTCTCTAACAGATATATTTTTATCTGTTAGAATATTGTCTAACTCCAGATATTCATTCACACCTAATGGATTTAATTCACTTGCATAATATAAATTATTTAATATACCACTTGTATATCTAAGGTGATATTTGAATATGTTATTATGATTTACTATTCCATAATTTTGCATGGAAGTACAAGTTAATCTGTACCAAATCGGTCAATTTTGGGAATAAGAATCTTTACGTATTTTCCAATTTCATATTCTAATTTATGTTTTGATTTTGCGATTATTACAGAAGATATTTTGGTTATATAAATCTCTAAATTCTGACAAGTGAAATCTCATAATGCTTGATGTCCTTCTATTAATTGTTGAATTGTTAGATCTTGTAATGATTGTAAAGAATATTATAAAAAAATTTAAATGTTATTAATATTTTAATTATATAATTCTTCAAATTTGATAATATACTGTAAATAAATAAATAAAGTTACCAACTGTCTTTTCATTCAAATTTGAACCTTGATTTAAATTTATTGAAGAATTAATTTCAGATGTAGTATTGTCAATCAAATTATCCAAATTATTTACTGATTTTTGGATATTTCCTTCAAATTCAATAGGAATTTCATCTTCTGAAAAATCATTATTATTTTTAAACAACTGATCAATTATAACTGAATTTCCATGTGAAGCTTCACCAAATACAAGTTTATAGGACTTTTTATTATGTGTTCTATAAACAGAATTATTCATTATATAAATTATAAATTTTAAACCAAATGACCAATCCTGGTGATTATTATCTTTCATCTATTTTCCTAATCTAGTTTCAAGAATTCCATTTGTACGTACAACTAAATTTTGACTTGCAGGATGCCTTGATCTCCTATTAATAATTTGAATTGTGGGCCATAAGTTAACTAATTCAATGATTACTAAAGAAATAAGCTCTTTACCATTATCAGATTGGAGAATTAAAGGTGGTCCAAATGTAGTAAATATATCAAATAAAAAAGCTGCAACTTCAATCTGATCACTAGATACTGAGATCGTTAGCAAAATATCTTAATTTTTAAGTATGAATATAATGGTTAATATTGATGCTATAGATATGATCTTACTACTATTCGATTCATCTTGATTAGAGCTTTCAAATGAACTATAGATTATCAGATTCTGATCACTAAATGCTAAGATATTTTTAAAATACTTTTATTATTAAATTTTAATAATTAGATAGTTATTTAATATCTAATTCGACCATTTCAACTTTGGAAGGTTAAAGTCAAATTAATTTTGACTATTTTGACCATTTTCATAGTCAAAATTAACCTAATTTTAACTTCATGTATAGCCAATATTAATATTTGATACTATTAATATAATTTGAAAAGTAATACTTAGAGTTCCTAACAGAAATAATAATAATCTTTATCACCTTCATATAAATTCCTCATACCAATATAATAAAATATCATAAAAATAATTCTATTCTAAAATAACCCATTTGCCCTAAACTAGCTTTCACATGAATTTAGCACTACAAACCTTTTCCCGCAAGACAAATTTGTGTCTCCACAAATTTCTCCTTTAACTTCAGGTCAGGTTGGATCAGGTCAAAATTTTGGGTTAATTTTAAAGTACTATTTATACAGTAATTCAAATTTTTACAATACTTTCAATTGTATTATTTATATTATGCAGGTCTATGCAGGTTAATATAGGTCATTTTGGGTTGCATATTCAGAACTCTAGTAATACTTATTACGTAATTATTAAAAGATAGTTAAAATCTTATATTATACTTAATAAAATCATATGATTTATAATATAATAATTTAATTGGCTATTAAATTTAATAAGAAAGAGAGGAAGGGTAAGTTTATATTAAATTAAATATAATATAATATACGTCACTACCCTTTATCGCTATTTAATATATCTTGATTAGAGTTTTTAAATAAGCTATAATCATTAGATTCTGATTACTAAATAATGAGATATTTTTAAAATACTTTTATATATCAATTTATGTTTATTAGACTTGTGAAGTAAGTATTTAATTTATAAATATCATTTAGGCAAGTTAGTTTTAATAAATAAATAAATATCATGCTATATAAGAATAAATTTTTTTTTTAAAAAATAATATCTAATTTAACTATTTAACTTTTGAAAGATTAAAATCAAATTAATTTTAATTATTTTGATTATTTTGAAAGTTAAAATTAGTCTAATTTTGATTTTATATATAAATTGCTTTAAATTAGTCTAAAATTAAAATAAATAAATTAAAATTTTAAAACTATTAGTAATAATTATTAATTAAAATTTTGAATAATTTAAATTTCAAATTATTTTTAATTAATTAAGATATAAAAAGTAAAATTTATTAATGTTTACTAGTAATAATAATTACCATATTAGTATTATGCTGTACTTTTAATTAGAATTAAAATCTTACTTATTAGGAATATTTGTTGGTTAAATGGAATACTTTATAGATAATATTTATAACTAGATAAATGATATACCAATAATATAGTATCAATTTGTATAAGAGTACTTAAATTCAAAAAAAAAGAATTAAAAATTTAATAATAAAATACTTGCTATTATAAATTTATCACTAATAATAATTATTATTATTAATATTTAAAAATGTTTAACAAATCATAATTTGTTTTAAATAATATCAAAATTTCATTTCTAATATTAATATATACTATAGTAAATTATTTTTTGAATTTGATAAATTTAATTTATTATTTTATTAATACTAAAAATACAATTTACTATTATTTAAATTGTTTTAATAAGATAATTATAACAAATTATAATTCTTTTTTTTTAATTATTAAATAATAAGTTATTAAACTTTTTCTATTTTAATCAATCAAAAATAATTTAAAAATCAGACTATATAAAACTTTATTATTAATATAATAGTAAAATATTTATTAGTAAATATTTTTTATTAAAATAATTATGATTAGTAAATAATTATTATTTAAATAGAGAATTACTAAACTTAACTGAGAGGAATTTTTCTTCTTTTTCATTTTATTTCAATTTTTAACTAAAATATTGACTTAGATAATAATTTAAAAATTAGATTATATGTAAATTTATGAGAAGAAAAAGTTTTATTAAGTTAAAAAGGTAGTTTATTTAAATGATTTTTGAGAAAATTACAAGATTTTGATTTTATAGTTAAATTGTATTTTTTATGATAAAAAATTTTTTTAAAACCAAAAATTGCCAAATTTTTATGCAGTTAATATCCAATTATATTTATTTTATATATTTAATAAAAAAAAGTTTATTTTTTTAATTTTTAAGAAGGGGAAATTATCCCTCCAGTTAAGATTAGCAATACTCATTTTAATAAATTAAATTCCAATAAAATTAAAATTTTTATACTTTAATTTTTTATATTTAATAGTATATAAAATTTATTTGCAAAATTTGCAAAGTATAATTTACTTAAATTATATATGATTATAATTTGCATATTGTATAACCTTTAGTTTAGATTTCATAATTTTATTATTAAATAAAAATATTAATATATATATTTGTATGCAAAATCAAATTTATTTTTCACAAATTGTATGTAACTTTTTTTATACATTATACAATAAGTATTTTACTTAAATTTTATATACAATTTATTACAAAATTTTATTATTAAAAATTTTTAATAAATATTTACTTTTTTTAATGTACTTATAATACTTTTATTAATTAGATTTCATATATTACAAAAATATAAATACCTTTAAGATCACCATTTATTTACAGATGTAAGTATCATGTAAGTATTAAAATAATAACATAATTTACTAAATTAAACAATATATATTTATAATTATTATAATATGCAAATTTTAATTTATAACCTTTTTTGTAAAATATAATTTAATAAGAAAACTTATATAACTAAATAATTTTAATATAACAGATAATAATTGATTTTATATCACATAATTATTATAAAATATTTTCTTATTTAATATTTAATATAATTTTAAAAAATTACTATATAAAAAGGTAAATTAGATAAAATTATTAATTAGTAAAATTTGAAGATTTTTATTAAAAGCAAGTAAAATAGGTATTTTATATAAAAATATGCCAAAAAAAAAGGATTGTTATATGGAATATAATATGTGTAAAAGGAGGTTTTTTTTAATATATTTATTAGAAATTTGAACTAATGTAAATATACTTATAAAAAGGGATATAATTATGTAAAAAATGACTAGTTGAAAAGTTGTATTATATAATAGTTTAATTTGTAATCTATGAATCAATTGCAAAGAATTTGATGTGGCATCAAAAAATTATGTGTTAAGTTATATTTTACTAATTAGTTCTTTTTTTTTTACAATGACCCGAACTAAACAGTTAAATGAATTATTGATTAATATTGATTAAAATAACAAATTTATTATTTCAAATATATTAAAAAGCTCAAATATGTTAAAGGAATAAATTAAATATTTTAAAGTTTCTATATATGCTTTGAAAAGAGTTTGCCAAAATGTTTGGAATAGGACTGCATTAATTATTAGAAGGAGGAATTAATCACCCAACGGGCTATTGGCCGATGGATCTTATCAGGGATGTTATCACGTGAGACAGGATAATGGCTAAAAATAAATCTATATATAAAAAAAATTTCTTTATTACAAATATCCCTAATTTCAGGTTTTTTTTTTTTTTTTTTTTTTTTTTTAAAAAAAAAAAAAAACCCGGGATTGGGTAGCAACAATGGATCAGATAAAAAGTCAATTACCATTATTAAAAAATTTAAAAAGAGCCTCGTATTCACGCGTGAGGTAGCTTTTTTTATAAAAGCCGTTAAAGTACGATTGATTAAAAAAATTTTACAGTTAAAAGTTACACGACATTTACCCGGCATTTTATTTATATAGTAAAAAATGATTCGAAATTTGCGAACGAACCATCCTCCCCCCTTATTTAACCAGTCTAGTCAGTTCTTTGATTCCCCTTGTGCAATTCTCGTGCTGCTTCAAGCCGAATTTTGCATTCTCGACTGGTTAAACCTCTATAAGAAATTTATACGTGGGTTTAGCGATATACAACAGCGACAGTCAAGTGTGTAAACACCAAAAGCATTTCTATAAAATACAAACCTTCTTCCGTATTCTGACGCGTAACTCCTTTTAAGAGTGTTACCAGTATGTATTAACGAAATTTTCAGGAACTTTTGAGTGTCTGATAAGGCTTTAGCGTAAAAACATTACTTGCTCATATTTTTTTTTATTTACTTTTAAGGACGCGGAAACCCTTTCAACAAGTCAAAAACCATGTATCTCCCTTATGAGAATTTTGAACAAAATGTCGAAGCAACTTCAACTTCTAACTGGCAATTAAATAGAACTGAAACTCCTCCCGGTAAGTTGGTATATTTGAAAATCGATAAATAAATATTTTTGATTATTAATTTTGTTACTCTAATAAAGGAGTAAATCCTCACCATTTATTGCCACCGTCTCCTCAAAATTACTTCCCACAACGGCCAATTGTATCAACTTTCAATAATGCACATCAGATCAACCCTTCTCTATATTTTCGTCCACCAAATCAATCACATGATAAATTCAAGAAGAACAAACGTGGATTCATCCGCCACAATGAAGTTACAAATAATCAATATGCGTACACCTCAGACCAAAATCTGAAAAGCAACAGTTATTCAGCTTCACCACGATTTAACTTGCATTCAGGTTATCAAACATGGCACTCGCCAAATAATAACAACAATTCAAATTGGTCGATCGCAAATTCAACGGTATATACTTCAATGGATATAATACAAAACAATGTATCATAAATTTAAAATTATTAATTCCTTAATTTTAGGAATGTCAATACGCCCCAAAGCAATTTGATAGGCAGAATCGCCAAATGTTTCCTTTCGGAACACAACCTTATCCAATTTATCATTTTTCGCAGCAATATTCGCATCATCCAGTACCTAATTATTCTTATCCACAACAGCCTAATAACTGTCAATATTTTCCTTCACAACGACCGGTCCAACATTTTTATCAACATGGAACTCAGCCTAACGATTTCCATCAAGCTATGATTCCGCAGTTCCCTACCTATTCAGCGGATAATAACAATGAAAATGTTGAGAATGTTGAAAATGTAAGTAAATAAAATTATTTTGTTAAAATATATTCTTTGTCAATAATAATATATTAATGAATATTATTTATTCAGATAACGCAAGCTAAAAAGAATAAAAGAAACAAAAAGAAAAAGGTCGTTGAACATTCGAAGAATAATATTAACATTGTTAACGATCAAATTATTCCAAAGCCATCATCTGAATTCATAAAGCAGAATGACAATGAGTCTAAAAAGCGGATCCGACCTTCCGATAATGAAAGATCGTCGATCGTTCCTTTATCTAATGATTCATTAACAAAATCATTTCACACTTATGAAAATGATGGCCGTAAACTATTTACAAAGAAAAAAAATGTAAACAAAATCGAAATTAACTTAAAGGAAAGAGTTAGCAAGGACAGGATCAATCGATTAAATAGCAGTTCTTCTAAATCGTTTTTAGCAGATGATGAGAATTATGAAGTATTTGGTATAAAAAAGGTAAGATTTATTCAATTACTTTGTGGGTGATTGAATAACGTGTTTCTAAAAGCTTATTTATTTTATCCTATTAGAAAATCAAGTTGGATGTGAAAATCGATTCAATTCCAAGTGTAAATGACTCTACTTTATCAGAGAACAATCAGATTTTATCACAAGTTAATAGTTCTAAGAGTATAAGTGATATTTTGGAAGTTGTTAATGATGATAGCTATAGTAATATAATTGATTCCAGTGAAAGTATAATTTTTGATGATTCACTTTCTCAAAATGAAAATTCTAGTCGCCGGGATAGTGGAGTTGCGTGCGATAATATGGAATTAGATGATATGGTTATCAAGGAAAAAGACATTAATGATCCACCAATAACTATTTCTAATACTGTTTTAGAAAATTCTTACTATAATTCTAATCCAATTATTAATAATTCAGAAACTATTAATGATATAGTAGTGTCTAATTTTGCGTCATCAGATGCGAATGAGACAATTAATTTGGAATCAAAGTTAACTAAATATACAAATTTAATTGCTGATTCTAGTTTAAATAATAACTTACTTAATTCTAATAATGAGTTTCAAGAAAATTCACTTGTTTCATCAAATTCAATTCCAGAAATTTCAGCAACGTCGATTTTAAGTCCAATTATAAGAAATGAAAGTATGAACATAATTTCAAATTCAGAAAATGAAATTCAGCGGGAAAAAGATGAGAAAATAAGTAATCAATCAAAATTAAGCTGCGAGTCCAATACACCTGTCGTTAATGTATCGCTCGAAAACTCGTTCACTTCTACTAATGTAACTAATGATGATTTTGCCATACCTATTGATAAAAAAGCAGGGAATGACTTAAAAGAAAGTCTTCCTATTAACCATTTGAAAAATAATTCTGACGATATTCAAAGTCCTAAAGAATCATTTATAATTGTAGATGACTCGTCAGAATTTGAAGATTCTGATATTAAACTTACCGGTAATGAGAATCCGGATGTTGATTCAACAGCCGAATTAACTAATTCATTTTCAAAGATGGATTTCAGCTATGCAAAATTAAGATTAAAAACCGAAGAAACTATTCAAGTCACATGTGATGATAAAGAAAGTCCTAATCATTCAAATAATTCAACTAAAATTGAGAAAGATAAATTTTCTGGGACTATATTTACACGTCGAAGTATTAGAGATCTTGCTTTTGCAAAATTTGAGGGTTATTCTGTGAATCAACGTGTTAAAGTTCTTAATGTTGATAGTATTTGGTATCCTGGCACAATCATTGCAATGGACAAAACCAAAGTTAGAGTACGTTTTGATGGTTGGGATGCAAAATATGACGAATGGGTATCGAAAGATAGTCGAAGATTAAGAGTAATGAGCGATGAAGAAATTCTTGAAATACAGGAGAATTCTTCACAAAATAATTATGAAATGATTAAACAACATTTAATTGATAAAATTGAAAAACGAGAATCTATATCTATTACCACGGTCACAGAAGATCCTCAAACAGATTTTTCGTTAAAATCGAAGCGTACGAAAAAGAGGTCCACGAAAAAACAAACGAGTTCTGGCGATAACACAAAAAAAGTACGCGGTTCACCGAAAGTACAATTGTCTCAAACAAAGAAATCTGTTGATCGTAAGCAGAAGAAAAATAATTCTCATTCTCGTCCAAAATCACCTACGAATGTTGTTAAAAAAAAATGCAATTCTTGCGAAAACATTTTTGATAAATTAGAGAAAGTAGGTGCTCTTGAATTATGTACAAAATGTGTGCCATTATTTGCACCTCAATTAACACGAGTCAAAGCATTTGCACATGACTTCACATTAGACCAAAAAGTTCAAGTACTTAATATAGATAAAATTTGGTATCCTGCAAGAATAGTAAATGTAGAAAAATCCAGAGTTAAAGTTCATTTCGATGGTTGGGGTAAAAGATTTGACGAATGGATATCTGTAGAAAGCCGAAGATTGAAAGCCTTGTCGGAAGATGAAATAAATAAAGTTCAAAAAGAAAATCACTTATCCGATGACGCAGATAATAGGCAAAATAAGTTTAATCAAGACCAGAATCAAACAAAAGCTTCCAAGTCCGAGAGTTCACCAAAAATTAATAGTGTTGATGATAAACCGAAGAAAGATTCCGTATGTACTCGTGATATTGATAAAGAACGTCAATTGAACGCATATAAACTAAAGGAAATATTGGGTTCAGACTCTGAATCCCTTAGTAGTGTACCAGATTCTGATTCTGATTCTTTAAGTAGTTGCACTGAATCAATATCATCATCGTCACCATCTCTTAGCGCTTCTGAATCACATTATAACTCTCTCAGTAGTTCTAGTGACGATGAATTTGAGGTAAAAATGCCTAAACTTAAAAGGACTGTAAGACATAATAATAAGGCTCCGATACGCAAGAAAATTCTTCAATCATCCAAGGAAAAAATATGCGAATCATGTAAAATTGCGCATTTAAATGTGCAAAGAATAGGTAGTCTTGATTTGTGTACTTATTGTAGGTCACTTTTTGGTGATGACGCTACGTTTCGTTTTAAACGTGGTGGTCAATATGGTTTTGAGCTTCACAAACGCGTCAAAGTACTAAGTCGTGACGGTGAATGGTATCCAGCTACGATGGTAGATGTTGAAGATGGTCGTATTCGGGTTCATTTTGATGGTTGGAGTGATTATTTCGACGAATGGATTCCAGCGGGAAGTCAGAGAATGAGAGACATGACACTTGAAGAAATAATAGAATCACAAAAAGCGCTGGAACAGTTAGATAAGGAAACGCTTGAACAGAGAGAAATGATATATAAACCCCAAAAAAGAAGAAGAAGCAACTTGAAACGAACAATACAGTCATCCACCGTAACTCCATCGAATAGAGTAACAAAGTCAATGGATTCAACCGAAACAGCTAATAATAAAGTTGAAGTTGATTCAAGTTTACCTGATCAGCAAAGTGATCATTCGACAGATTCTACAATATCATTTGATTGGAATGAATATTATTTCGGACGAGATACACGTCGTAGCCTTCGTAATGACAAATTATTAAGTAATTCTGATGTCCTTGCTAAGTTAAAATCTCGTTTTAAGCCAGGAAACCAAATTGAAGTACGAGATAGATTGAAGGAATGGGTGCCTGCAACAATTATTGAAACTAAAGGTTGTAGAGTATTAATACACTATGATGACGTCCCAGCATTTTACGATGAATGGATCGATATTAGCAGCGAAAGACTTCGTGAAAAATGTACAAAAAATGAAATTAAAGAAGTTGCAAAGAATGCCAAATCTGTAACGACTTCTTTGGAAAGCAAAAAAGATTTAAAGAAAAAGAAAGACAAAGTTGAGAATGATGATTATCGTTTGGAATTTGTTGTAAATGGTGCACTTAATGGAAGGTTGATAACAGGTTAGTGAATATGAATAAATATCTCAGCGTTGAATTTAATTGCTTAATAATACAATTTTTTTCTTATAAATAGCCAATGATAAATGGTGTATATATTGCGATCAATGTAATGTAGTAATTAAACAATTCAGGTGAATATTTTTTTTCAAATTGACTCTTAAAGCGAATAATTTACGAATGAATGTTAATGAATGTTCCCTAGGTATTATTGTACTTATTGTGAGTCGCGATCAGAGGGCAACGACTATAAAAGTTTTGAACTCTGTGTATGGTAAGAGATTTTTCTTGCTATATACTTTAATTAAGTTATAGTTATTAATTTCATTCCTCTAATCAGGTGTTTCGCGCATCAATTTCCAAATTATCACGAACATCCTCGTTGTTCTTTCGCCGTTCAATCGGTCATTGACGATGAAGCAATTAAAATGTCTTCTAAGGGTGAAGTTGTTAAAACTTTTGAAAGAGATGTTTTTGATACTACATATAGAGAACCAGAATTTAATATAACGAGCAACAAAGCGCCATTGGATACTGATATGGGATATCTTTATTTACAAGCATGGAATATGCGTAAGATATGCGGCTTTTGCAATGACGATGATCCAAATCAACTTGGTGGTTTTATAGCTCCGTATCCTTTTGTTTCTAATACCTACACACGTCATGGTGAAAAGCAAAAGACTTTTTGGTCTCATCATGCATGTGCGAAATATTCGCCAGAAGTCTTTTTCACAAAATCCAATGAATGGTATAATGTAACATTAGCTTGGAAAAGGGGCCGAAGCATGGTATAAGTTTATACATTTGCATTAATATTTTATCATTTGAAATAAGAATTTCTCAAATTCATTTGATAATTTAGAAATGTGGTAAATGTAAAGAACGTGGTGCTACGATCGGATGTTTCGAACCTAAATGTGCTAAAAGTTATCATCTTTCGTGTACGGATAAACCGCTTTCACATTTTGAAATGGGCGTTATTTTCTATTGTCCTAGTCATGAAGCACGTTATAATTTAAAAGGTAAAATCAATGTTTAATATTCAGATATATCATTATTATTTTTGAAATTAATAACTTTCTTTTTTTAGAATTATATAATGAAGTTTATCGATGTGATGTGTGTTCATGTGAATTACAAGAAGACAAATGGATGACATGTAGACCATGCGAATCAAATTTTTTCTCGTCGTTTGATTTGTGTCTACAGGTAATTTAATCATCTATAATATGAATACATATATTTAAATTTTTAATTACAAATAAAATATTATTTAGTGTTTTGAAGTAAAATTTCCTGAACATAAGCACAATAAAGATGAATTTGAAGAAACATGTATGTATTGTCATTGTATTTACTTATTTTTTAGTATAATAATAATGAAATCCTAATTATTTTAATAGCTGTCAAGAAAATTAAAGATGCTCAAATCACAAAACAAGCAACTCTTGCTGTTGCAAATCAAAAAGCTCGTAATGCAGGTAAATTATGATCAAACCTGATTAAATGATAAATCGACTTTTGATTTACATTCAATATCATTAGGAATGCGGAAGAAATCTAAAAATTCGCTACAAAATAAAGGAGGGCGAATTCAATGTTCATATTGTTGGGCGGAAGAATCTTCTCGTTGGAGGAAAGGTAATTTTTAATCTTCTATGGTACATATAATTAAATAACTTAAATTTTTATTTAATTAATAGGATATAACGGAGTACTTATGTGTGAAGATTGTTTTGAATTAGTTTTGGTTAACAACAATACGGGAGAGCCCCAAGAGAAAGATAAATTATTGGTTACAAGCGAAGATTATTCGTACCAACCATATTTAACGAGAAATTTCTGTTCTGATAAAAAATTTGATGACTTTGAATCTCAGGCCATGTACTTAGATAGTTATGAACCTGTGGAGAATCAACTATTTTCTTTATCTTTTGATAGCTCTTATTTTGACATTCCGGGTCGTGCTCCAAGATGTAAGTTGTTCAAGAAATTTCACAGCTTTCTTGGGTATTTATTGTTAACTTTAATCAAAATTAGGGGCTACTCACAGCGGTACCGATTATCACGGTACTTGGTTGCCACAAACTGTCCGCAGGTAAGCTGCTCCTTAATAGGAATAGGGCTAGATTGGTTTTTTATTGTTCGTTATTTAACTGAATATTTTAGAGCATTACTTCGCTTCACAAAGAAGAATGGAAGAATATTATCAAATTTCCTAGGGAGAGGTTGGCTATCATCAAATGATATTTAAAAAATAATTATTATTTTACCGTATACGTATTTAAATATTTAGGAACGGACGCTATTGAATCTTTTCTTCTTGGAAGGAGGTAAAATTATATACGTATAATATCTTTTATTAAAAATAATTTTCACTATTTATGAACTTCTTTCAATTGTAAAGACTTGTTGGCGTCGACATTAACCCAGTAAGCTATCTTTGTTTAAAATTTTTTTGATAATAGCATAATTTTTATTCCTATCTATTTATTTCATATCAATTAGGCAGCAGTTGCTCTGTCACAACGTAATTGCTCTTTTGCGATACCACCGAATAGAGACATCACGGCTGAACATCGACCGATAATACTTCAAGCTGATTCTAGAAATTTGTCAGGATCAATGTTTGAAGTTGAATCTTTTGACCATATATTAAGCCACCCGCCTTATAAAAACT
The DNA here is from genome assembly GCA_021464525.1 of Rhizophagus sp. LPA8_4_AMF. Taxonomy (NCBI): domain Eukaryota; kingdom Fungi; phylum Glomeromycota; class Glomeromycetes; order Glomerales; family Glomeraceae; genus Rhizophagus; species Rhizophagus sp. LPA8_4_AMF. The sequence goes on along the minus strand of JADRCO010000351.1, from coordinate 21,851 downwards.
GGTAAGAAAGTAAATTCAATAAGGTTATAATTGTCTTTCTAGCTATACCTCTAATTATCTCATTTAATTAGTGTTGAGTATTCAACACATATTGACGGTGACTTATCGAGATTTGCAAACTCGAAAGAGTTCGCTATAGAAATGAGTAAAGTTATTGATGAATCTTGGAGGTAATCTAAGTCATTTAGGTTTTTTTTTGATGAATTCTTTGGTTAATCATCCTTATATACACATATTTAAAGGCTATTAAAGCCCGGAAGAAGAGTTACTTTAGGAATTGGGGATAATCGAGAACATTGTTTTTATGTTCCAGTCAGTTTCAATTTATTCCGCCAATACATAGATCAGGGATTTGAATTAGAAGAGCTGGTAATTTCTCGGTGCAAAAAATTTTTTTTCTTTTATAAAGTAATTTAAGTACTCTAAAATTATTTATTCCTTTTCTAATATAAAAGGTTGCAAAACGTCAGAGATATTGCCAAGCGTTTGGACTTGGGACATATCTTTGTGTACAGTATGACTTTCTAATGTTTACACATGAATTTATTGCAACATTTAAGAAGGTGGATAAAGTACATAATAATAGAATGTTGGTAACACCTGGTATGACTCGGTTTATATTTTCAATAAAACATGTTGCTATCACAAAGAATAAAAAGATTTATGCTATTTGAATTTCAGATGAGTCAACATTATCAGGTACGGTGATATTTTCAAGAAATCTTCGAGAAATTCCAGTCCTGCCTATTGCACGAAAAAGTGTTGTTATGGGTACAACTTGGACTTTTAAACCAACACGAACACATAGTTTTGTTCAACTTTGTACTTCACGAATGGTATATAAATTTCCTGATACATTTTTGTGAAGATAGTATGATAATAAATAAATATTAAGAAATAATTTCATATAGGTTGAACGATTTGGTAGAGATTTTGCCAACTGGGAAGAAATTCAGATAAAATTTAATAATATGGAGGTATGTAAAAAGTAATATTTGTTTTACTATTATGTTAAATATGATATGATAATTTATTTTTTTTTTTAGCCAAATAATATAGCTAATGATAATTCAAGCGGCAAATTAACTACGTTTGAAGGTAATCATTTGCAATTTTATTTCTCCTTGTGTAATTATTTGTAGTTGATATCATTATTTGCTTTTTTTTTGGAACTTATAGATCAAATTGACAATGATGAAGAAGACATGCCAGAATATGAGCGCATTAGGCAAAAGAGAATCAAAGAAAATCAGAAAATGTTACTTTCGTTGGTAAATAAAACTTTATTTAGTTTAAATTAATAAAATACTTATAGCACTTAATGTAATGGCTTTTTATTAAAATTTTAATAGGGGTTAAAATGTGACCTTGGAGAAACATCTGATGACATTTCTCATCTTGAAAAAATATTACATAGTATGCCATTACCACCGCCGGTACCAACAGCACTAATTGTTGTACCGCATATTCCCAATAATCTTCTCACCTCACAAATTATACCAATTTACCGTACAGCAATTAAACATTTAGCAAAAGAAGCATATGAAAGATTACCTCCATCGGGATTTTTTGTCATTGGAGGGCAAGATGTAAGAACTTCAGATAATAAATTATGGCCACTTAGTATGCTTTTTATGGAAGATGTAAATAATTCTGTTGGAGAAGATAAAATGCCTTTAAAAGAACTCGTGGTAACAGTGCCTGAAGGTTATGCCAAAGATAAGAAAAAAATCACAAAAAAAGATGATTATATAGAAGAACAATGCATTTTGGATGAAGACGACAAAATAGAACATTTATCAATTGTTCATGTAAGAGCCAATTTAATCAATTCATGTTATTTAACAAGGCGAAGTTGCTAACGTATATTTATATTTTAGGCATGTTATCTTATATTTATGAAACTTCGATAATATTGATAGAATAGATATGAGTTTTTATAGCGATGATAAATTGCAGACGAATAATCAAATAAATAATTGGTATTTATGTAACATATTTAAAAAACAAGAATAAATTAAATACCATTCCTCGATATTTGCATCACATGACCAACACCGTTGAAAATTTGACAAAATTTAAATTTTCTGTTACTAATAAAATATCGTAATATATAATGATCCATAAAAAAAATGCCAATAAAAACAATTTTAATCTTCAAATTCCAAGAATATTTTAATAACACGTAATTATTTCTTCTAGTTCACAAAAGTAATTATTTAATGCATCTGCCAATAAAGCAGCGTGAGAATCAGATATAAAAAAAAACATTTAAATATAGCGAATTTTAAAAAAAAACCACAAAATATTCATTAGTTCAAAAAGCTTAAGAATTTATATATTAAAATTACAGAAATTATGCAATTTCATCGAAATTTCCTATTATTATCATTATGATTATTATGCTTGGTTGTAATTTTTTATTAATTAATATTTTTATATTACTTTTAAAAAAGGAGAATTATAGAAATAGGTTCTTTATAATTTATTCCCAATTATAAAATCTATTTACCCCGTATTATTACAATACTATACTGTTCTATTTTAAAAGATCCAGATATAATAGGTATAATAATACATATTAAATTTTGGCTATTTATATCTAAACTAAATGGTATTATTTGTATTAGCTATACTCAAATGAAAAATGTAACAAGCAAAAAGGGTATACTTTTAATAATGACATTTTGTTTCTCATTTAAAATGTAAAATGATCCAGCAACCAGCCTTCTTCATAGGAGAATAAAATGGTAATTTAAAAATACAAATTTAATAGGCAAGCATCACACAATCAACTACTAACCAAAGATTAAAACTGGTTGGCAGTTAGAGTTGGTAGATTCTGAAATTAAGTTATTGCTTTCATAAAAATCTGAATTATACTAATTTAAGCGCAAATATATTACACATGTAAAGTAAATTTCATATGTTATATTCCTATTAAAATAATATGATTATATTTTATTTGGAATTATGTATTCACTTAATTATTGTGGTTGTTCCTATAAGAGATTCAAAGAATTATTGATTAATAAATATTCAAATCCGGTGCAATTATTAAATTTAAAGCTTACTTGTGTGATGAAATTAAGTGCATCATCTTTGCTTATAGCACTAACACGTGACACTTTATTCGAAAATGTCACCCCGTAGAATTTATCAGCATTAGCTAACATTTCCGGGCGAAAGGTAGTAGTAATGAATTGCCCATTATCGCATAATTCATGTATCATGGCTGTTTTAAATAAAATTTCCTGTAAATAAATCTCGATGAAAAGCTATATTAAAACACATTTCAAATTTTTTTAATTACATGCAACAGCGGTACGATATTGCGCGTCAAGAGCAGCATCAATTTCATCGAATAAATAAAAGGGTGCTGGATCACATTGCTGAATTGCAAATATTAGTGTAAGAGCGACTAATGACTTTTGACCGCCTGATAATTGTTGCATACGTAATCCTTCATCGGTTTTACTATTAAATGAAACCTTTAAATTGATAGGTAAATTAACAATTATTATTGGGGAAAAATCATATTCGATAATGAATATGATACAATACCTTAATCGCAACACCTGTATAGTTATCGACTACAGATCCTTCGTGATCGTTATCATCTTCATCATCCTCTTCTTCTGAATCCTGATCAAGAAAAAATAAATATTAAACATGAAATTCATTAATCTGAATGCAAAAATAAAAGAATATTTTATTACCCTATCAATTCTTCTTTGCATAATTAATTGTCCACGTCCGGCGGGAACTAATTTCTCGAAAACTTCAGAAAAATACTTCGCTACTTGTTTAAATGTTCGTTCAATTGCTTCATCTTTTCTTTGATCCAATACGGTAATCAATTCATTAATTGCCTAAATAAAATATACTTGATTAATACAGTTTCATAATTGATAAAAAAATAAATTTCTCATTTATTTACCCTTTTTGATTGATCTAACTCGTCCTTTCTTTTAGTGAGAGTATCTCTCTGTTTGGTGAAATTATTATATTGTTCAAACGCTTTTTTATTGACATGACTATATTTCTTTAGTCCTTCATTTACTTTATGTAGTTGTTTCAATAGCTAAGTTCAACATAGAGCAAATAAGTTTATGTCGAGTATATATTATAATACATAAGGATAGGTTTATAGTTGGCTCAAACCTTTGTGGGATCGGTATTCTCGTATTTTTTGAACGCTTCGTCTGGTAATGCACCAAGTTCCCGAATATTCTTCGTACATTCTTCCTTCTTTTGTAATATTAATTTTCTTTTTGAAAGAAACTTGTCAACATTCTTTTGTTGTCGTTCAAGCTTTTGTTGACGTTCAATCTGTTCGGACTAAAAGAGTGAATAGCAATATTAAAAAAAAAGCCTTATTAATATTGGCCTTCTTTTAATTTAACTTTATCTATGATAATAAACAATTATACTTTTAACTTTTCCAACTCTGAACTCTTTTCACTTAAAACAGTGGAAGAATTCTGTAATTCTGTCTCGATTTCTATAATAAATTGTACCACTTTATTAAAATCGAATAATTGAAATTGCTAATATATAGATAAGAGTTACTAACCATCTGCTCGTTCCGACATATCTTGAATTAGTTTCTCTAATTCGTCTTTTGTACTATGTATTTGACCATCATCAGTCGTGGTCAAACTCTCAATATGGATCAAGAGTTCTTCACGTCGCCTTTTCAAATTCGCGTTAAGTTCATTTTCTAGCACGTTCTTACGCGCTTCAAGCTACATTTACGTAAATTAATAAATTAATCTAACAAATATCCGCCAATTCACTTTACATACCTCAGATCTTGAAGTGGAAAAGTTTGACAACCGTTCCCGCATTTGCTCTATTTTAGTGATCAATTCCTCGAGTCTCCTTTGCTCTTGCGAGGTTAGAGTCTGTGTAAGTTCCGTATTCATTTCCATTCGATGCGCTTCTTTCTGCGCTTTAAGCATCTTAATATTACTATGAAGATTTATAAGAGACCTTTCCTATTGAAAAGGAAAAAAAAATTTTTTTATGAATTGTTCTAAAAACAAAAAACAAACAAACAAACAAAATCTAGATAATAAATACTTTGCTGGTCTTAGATTCTTTCAAATTTGTTTCTTCTTTCATTTTTGAATTAAGATCGAACAAGAGAGGGTCTCGACTATCCTGAACTTGTCGTCGTCTGGCTTCAATGAGCTGCATTTGGCTCAGTATATGAGTAATCTGTTGATCTAGGCGTATTTAAAGACAAGACTTAAGGATGAAATAAACAAAATTGCATAATAAATAAATTCATTATAAATTATTATAAACTATTTGAATTTTAAAGGATATGAGTTATTTCGTTCTTCACATCTTTTGCACGACTATCAAGATCTTGGTATTCCTTTCTCCATTTTTTCAAATTTGTTGCGGCCTCTAAACGTCTTCGACGAACATCAAGATAACCACCAGTAAGAGCACCCTTTCGATCAACACGATCGCCTAAAAATTTATCAAATTGATCTCGTTACATGATGAATTAGAACTTTACAACATAAAAAAAAGCTTACCATCTAACGTAATTCCATCCAAATCATGAGATTTTGCTAAGGTTGCTGCAACATTTAAATCAACACAAATTACCGACCGACCAAATACCTACCCACAAGAAATAAATTATTGACACTATATACGACTTTCATGAATTTAGATTAATGCACTGTAATTTACCTGCTCAATTGCTTTGGTATGTGCTTTATCAAATTTGAGCACGTTCATCATAGGTATCACTTTATCGTTGGATTCTGGATATTCTAAAGTCTTTGTTCTCAACCGATTTAAAGGCATAAACGTGACACGGCCACTTTGTTCGCGATTTAATACCTCTAATACTTTAGTTGCGGTATCATCCGTGTCTACAACGACATGAAATAAACTATAAAAGTAATATTTTCAATACTAAATTAAATACAAAAAAAGGTATTTCTTTTAATAAGATTATAAAACCTTTGTCCTGCCGTGACTTCTACTGCTGTCCATTTATTTGGGTCTGTACAATCAACCAATTCATAAAGTGGTCCAAGTACGCCTTTTATACGATATTGCTCAATTATTCTTTTTACGGCATTTAGACCATTATTGGTTTTCTTTAAAGTGTGAAAAAATAAACCATTAAAATTTAATTTATATTTGAAATTTAATTTAACGAAAATACCTTGTCCATAGAACTAGCTAAAGCCCTTTCGTTGCTTTTCCACTGTTCACGTGCATTTATTAACTTTGTATCTAGCTGTGCATCTTCTCTCCATAGTTCTCTTTATCCAATAAAATAATGATCGAATTAATGTCAATATAAAGAATTTTCTTTATAATTACAATGAATTAAGATAAATACAAACTTTCGTTGATCTGTAAGTTTATCTCTTTGAACTTTCAGCTCATTATATTGATTATTCATTTCTTCAAGGTTCACTTTTCGCTGTTCCAACTTATTTCGAGTATTCTGTATTTCCCCAGAAACCCTTTCAATGCTTTGTGTTAAGTTGCTTATTTGAGATTCTAAGTCATTAGCCTGATTAAATAGTACAAATTATGATTAATTAATAATATAAATAGAGAAATAATCTATTTAATTTACTTACCTGTTGTTGTTGGGTCATCACTGTTCGATCAATTTCTTGTATTTCTTTCCCTAGCCACGCGTCTCTCTCTCCACGATCTCTAAATTGAGAGCTACGACCTTGTTTGGCGTAAAGAGCTTGACGCTTCAATTCAGCATCTTCTAACCTTAAGAATAATTAATTAAAAATCGAAAAGAATTATATATTTAAATATATTTATGCATTTTAACATTTTAACTTACTCCTCTTTTAACTGAGCTTCCTGATTAACTTCATTTATATACGATGGTATTATTTGCTCTAATTCAGCTTCTTTTTTCCGAATGTCCGTCTCAATAGCTCTAAGTTCGTTTTCTCTTCTTTTCTAATTTTATTAAAATTTCGGGTTTAGTAATAATTACGTTTTGATTACTATTAAATAGCATTTATTGCTCATACTTTTGTTTCTCTATTTTGTCTAGCTGTGTCCTCCATGTCCTTTAAAACTAATTCTATTTGTGCATGAGCTTTAATTTGTTCTTGCATGTCTTCATCAAGTTCTCTTTTCTCAACATTAAGAAGATCAATCTTTCCTTGAAGTTCTGCAATTTCGAGTTCAATTTTCTTTAGAAAAAATATTATACGTTAAAACACTGCTTTATTATAATAAAACTTTTTTCAGTTAATATATAAAACTTACAGTAATTCTTTCTGCATCATCCTTGAATAATTTATTTTGTTGGTTTGAGCCATGAACCCCCTTTTCACGTAATTCGTCCATCTAAATAAGTTAATAAACTTTAGTTTTTATACTTTAACGGTAACAATCTTAAATAAACGTAATAAAAAAAGCTTAAGACCTCGTTTAATTGTCGCTTCAAATCTAATTGCTCACGATGATATATTGCATATTCCAAACATCTTCTTTCACGATCCATATCTTGAAAGTTTTTTAATTCCTCTTTTTCTTCTTCAAGTTCTTCAAGACGTTCCTCAATGTAATTAAGGAGCTCTTCAATCTTGGATCGCTTAGAATCTTTTTAAATACAAAGACGATTGATTCGTTATTATTTGATCCCAAATATACACTACTAGGATCGAGAAATTGATACATTAAATATTACCAGTTTCTTCAATAATCTTTTTACTTTCTTGTCTACGTTGCTCATACACACGAGTGCCAGCAACTTCTTTTAATAATTGTAAGCGTTCCGGATCTTTTGCATTCGTTAACGCAGTAATCTAAATTATAGTATAAATCCTTGATTAATCATTACTTTTTTCTATATACTTTTCTTAATAAATAAAATGATAAGAAGTACCATACCCTCCCTTGCGGTACAATATAATAAGGATTTGAACGTGAAAATCCAGCACTCTCTAGTAAATTCATTACATCTGTTTTTCTGTAAATATAAGATACATTTTTTTGTAGTTATACTATAAATAATACACCTCGTTTCATTTTTAACCTCAGAGACATACGTTGCACTTTTCTTATCTAATGAGTATTCGTCTTTTTTCAATCCTATCGTACGACGCAAGACCACTTCATCTTTGCCAGTCTATCGAGAGAAAGTAACATTACAAGCAAGAAATTTTATACTAATTAGTAATTATGTCATACCTATCCTAAAAAAAAAGACAAGAAAAAAGTAAAATAAAAATAAAGAAAATCACGAACAGGGAAGCGATTGTCACTATTATCAAATATAATCTCAACATAAGCAGACATAGTAGCAGGACCGGTTCCTTCCTATATACAGTCAATAAATCCATTATTTATGAGATAGTCATTATGAACCGAGCAATTTTAATTTAAATTATCATGGTATCGTTTAATTGTGATTGTTTTTTTTTTTTCATTTAAATCAAATTTAAAAAATTTTTACGTTAGTAAAGTTCGAAAATAAATTAAATAATTAAACATATTAAACATTAAAAAACCTACATGAAGGAGAGCTTGTCGCTCCTCGCGACCCATATTTGTGTATGCATCACTTAAAACGAATCGAATTGCTTGAAGAATTGTTATTAAAAAAAGATATCACAAGTTAATATATTGATATCTGATATTAAATAAGAAAAATTGATAAACAAAAAAGTTAATAATATATTTCACCGGCAAAAAAGTTGCTTTTTCCAGATCCGTTTCTACCAACTATATTTACAAAATTAAGATAGCAATTATTCATTTTATTAAAAGTTACTGACAATACACGCGTCACGATTTAAATATAAAACTAGCATACCGACGACATTATGTCTAGAACTAAAAGGTTCAATAATAGTTTGATCTTTATAAGATTTAAAACCTTGTATAATAATCTAAATTAAAAATTTAAAGTTAGCCATAACTACTACAGAAATTACCTTCACTTAATAAAACTTTAACCCAAAATCCAGCTTATTTGAGCTAATTCAAAATTATACCTGCTTGATATGCATGATAAATTGATTCTGGTGACTTTCCTAAAGAGCTTATGCGCGTTCGCGTTTGGTTTCGTAATATAATTACAAGCCACCAAGAATAAAGACTAATTTTTAGTTGTTTAAAATTACCCGCTTTCACAATAATACAGGATTATCACGTGACTTTATAGTAAAATAAGGCATAATAATTTTTTAATCAAGCACCAAAATATATATTTATTTTATTTATCAATTAAATGATATTCTATGACAATAAATTTCTAATTTTTTCTAATCTCAGTTTTTACTTCTATAATTTCAATAAATTAACAAATTAATAAATTAGTATATCTAAAGGCAATATGTATTATATAAAAAAAAGAATTACAAATTATGTAGTTAATTATTTAACCCATTTTATATGAATTGTCTTGATTGAAAATACTCTTGTTAGGATCTTGTTTTATACGTTCATCCTTAATCATTCTGGTTATAAAGAAAACAGGTAATGAGTTATATAATATTTTGCAAAAAAATTTTTTTTTTGCTTTTCGCCTTTGAAAAATCTAACCTGTTATCCTTCCTTGGATCTTCACCCTCGACTCCAATTCCAAATGACGGAGTCTTTGCATCCAACACATAATGATTATCACAATGAGGGCAATATTCATCCGTTTCATCAAAGTTTTCCATATCTTTGCGGAAACATTTTTTGCATTTTTTGCAAGCAAAGACCATCTCAAGAGTTTTTCTTAGTTGATGATCTGATACTTCTGCGTGGCACTCAGCACAATCAAACCAACGTTGACAGCATTGCGCACGAACCGAAACCTTGTTAAAGTATACTATAACGTTATTAAATAGATCTCTAAGGTAAAATAAAGAAAATAACTACACTCTATATACCTGAGCGTTGAGAATATGTTTGCACATCTTTTTAAACACTTAAATTATTAAGCTTTATTTCTTCGACAAACAAATTTATAGTTTTTACAGACCAATACAGATTAATGCAGATATGCAGATCAATTTTTGAGGCTAACTTAATTCGAGTTTGGAAATGCATGAATGCATCATCATTATGATTATGATGATTATGGCGGTTATGGCAAATTAGTGTATATAAGAATTTCTCTTCGATTCATATTTTCACTAAAAAAATATTTAAAAATGACAGATAAATCTATTGAAGAGTGGAAAACTCAATTGGTTGGCAAGAAATACGTACTTGATAATGTGTCAGTTGCATCTGAAGAACAAGATAAGGTAAATATATAAAAACTAAAATCTAAAAAATTTCTCATTTATTTAATACTTTAATATTAGGTTGTTCGTAAAACCGATTTGCCTGCTGGACATAGAGTTATTCCTCCAACTGCCCTTGTAACCATGGATTTCAAACCAGAAAGGTATATATTAAAAAGAATGCATTCTAAAATAAATAGTTTATTTTTTATTTATTTGTGTGTTATTTATTTTAGGTTGAATGTTTATATCGATAATTCAAGTACGATTACTAATGTAAAATTTGGCTAATATATACTATTTATGGGGACAGATTTTAAATTAAAAAAATTGGCCTTTTATAATTCAATGTCCTTCAATAGTAATATTAATATTAATGAATATTTCAAGTATGAAATAAATCAATAAATGTTTATCTAAATTCATAAATTATATACAGTATGAAATAATAATATTGATCTCACGTTCTATATATCTTAATTATATAGTAACTAAAACATTGATATAAGAAATGTCATTATCTGATTATTCTTTTAACCTTTTTATTATAATTCTAAACAAAATTCCTCTCTACATCAGAAGTTTAATTAATAATGTGAAGTAAACGTTATTATTAATTATAATTTTATCTTTGAGCGTGCAAAGAAAGGCACGTGGACATTTGAGAATGGTAAAAAGATTTCTTCGATTTGTTGGTATTTTACTTAAATTTGTATAATAAAATAAAATGCATTTGAAGGAATCAGAAATGCTAGCAAAATTTACAAGGAACACAAAGGCAATGAGAAAGTTCGTACGTTTGAAAAATTTTACGAAATGCGTGCAAATATAAATATGAATAAGGATAAATTTTGTAATAACAAAATAATTTAAAAAATCAAATTCTCTATTTTTTTTGTTTAATAATCACGTGACAAATTAATCCCATTAACCCATTTGTCATTAATGTTTATTAAAAGATGACTAATCAATAATTTATAATAATTTCTAATCGTTAAAATATTTTGCGATCGACATTTAATTTTTATATAAAAATGCAAAGATTCTATCTAATTCTTTTAACATTATAAAAAAAAAAAAGATGGCATCTAGAAATATTACAAGATCATTTTTTGCAAAGGTAGATAATATTAATAGAGAAAATATGATTAGATTTCGTTACTAACTTCTTAAGTTTTAATATTAGACTCGATCTGAAGGAGCTGGTGCAACGGTTCGAAGATGTTTAGGTGGATCAAGTACTTTAGATCCATTTTTGTTGTGTGATATATTCGAAGTTACTCCTCCAGCCGGATTTCCGGATCATCCCCATCGAGGATTCGAAACTGTTACTTATCTATTAGAAGGTGCAATCGCACATGAGGATTTTGGCGGAAATAAGGGGTTAATTGGACCCGGGTACATAAATTTTTTATTTAATTATTGTTAATAAAAAAAGCTATTTATATTCATTTTTTTTTACTATCATATTATAGCGACGTGCAATGGATGACAGCAGGTCGTGGTATTGTTCATGCTGAAATGCCTGCTTCAAATATGCCTTCTCGCGGTATTCAACTTTGGATCAACTTGTCACGAGAATATAAAATGATTGAACCTGCGTATCAAGATTTAAAGGATTATGATATACCAAGAGCAAAACCTGAACCTGGAATTGAAGTAAAAATTATTGCGGGAGAAAGCTTTGGAGTAAAAAGTTCAGTATTTACAAGAACTCCTACAATGATTATGGATTTTAAACTTGAAAAAGGAAAAAAGATTATACAAAACATTCCAAAAGATCATCAAGGATTTATATATGTTTTAAATGGGATTGGTTATTTTGGTGGAAATCAATTTAAGGGCGAAGAACATAGTGCATTATTTTTAGATGATAATGGAGATCATATTTCTATAGAAGCAAAAGATGGAGATTTGAGATTTGTACTGTTTACGGGAAAACCATTGAAGGTAAATATTTTTTTTTTTTTTTAAAGAAAAAAAAATGCTTTTTTTTTTAGAATTTACAAAATCATTTCCCCCCACTTAGGAACCTATAGTAAATTACGGACCTTTCGTGATGAACTCGGAAGAAGAAATATTTCAAACGATGTTCGATTATGATAAAAATACAAATGGCTTTGAAAGAGCAAAAAACTGGCGTTCATCAATTGCCAATGGTGTGACAGAATTATTGTAATATATTAATTGGGTTGTTATTTATTGAGATTATTAGTCCCTTGTATAAAATCTATTTGAGGAATTTGCGGAGCGTAACCTATTTTTTGATTTCGCAAATTATATTGATATGTGGTTTTAATCTGCGCATTGCGCAACTTCCAGTTTAAAATTTTATTAAGTAAAAATATTCATATCTGTACGCAAATTGCATGTGACTTGTTCTTGCGCTTGAATTTTATACACTAATTATTACTATTATTATTATTTTTATTACTGTATTATTATCTGTTAACATTTTCTTGTTTTAATGTTAAAAAGGAGTTCATACAAAATTTAATATAAATGAATGATTATTAGCAATTATTGTACGTTGTAACGTTCTATATGAACATACAGTATATGTAAATTGATCAGAATTTTTGATCGGTTACACTAAAAACTATGACCAATAAATTTTGACATAATGATCAACGAACCGATTTTTATGTACCACCAAAAAATGTAGGTCGAGACAAAAACGTAAAAATTAACTGATTGGCCATCATCTCAAAATTAATTTTGTGATCAAATGCTAATCGATGATCAACGCAACTCTGGACCGGGCCTTTCCTTTTAGGTGAGTCCATTTATTTTAATCATCTATATATATGAGTTAATTATTGTTTTAATGCCAAGAATTAAAAATTAAAAATTAAAAATAATTCGAGTATAATAATAATTCTATATAAATATTGTTTTCGATTATTTTCACATGTGTACAAGAATACGTATGCAATAAGAACGAAATTTTAACTTAAAACGATCATCTTTAACCATTTAATTTTTAAATTTTTGGCCACGATGGGCATAATGATGCAATATTGCTCATAAATAAGAATGACAGATTTGGTAACTTAATAAACGGTTAATTCGATGGACATTCTATACATTCATTCCATATGGAATGTGAATCGCAAAATCTACGTCCACAAATAAGGATTGATCGGGTTGCCTTCAGATTGGATCAAAATTTAAAAAATATGTAAAAATTTATAAATATGTAAAAAATAATTTTTTTTTTCTTCTTCAGTGTCTTTTTTACCGGACCAAATTTATCAATATGACGAATAATTTTGATATAAAATTGCAAACCACGTCATCGAAAGAACTTATATACAAATATAAGCAAACGACGAAAAAGGTGTGATGAAAAGATTGTTACTTTTATTATAGAGCTTTATTGATATCGGTATTTATTTTAGAACATTGGGATCGGGACTACCTTGATAATGGCCTTTAGAACTCTTGGTAAATATACACGTGAATCGGAAAAATTTGATCAGCTTTTAATTATGATTCTCCTATGATTCTTCATCAAAAGGTGTAATTTATGGAGATATTGGTACTTCCCCTTTATACGTGTATACGTCAATTTTTCCAGATGTACCTAAAGATAACCGTGACATCGTTGGTATGTATTATTTTGATTTTCTTGTTCTATTGAAAATAAATTATATTTTCTTTATTTATTATTTATATCGATTAACCTTTAGGTGCTTGTTCTCTGATTATTTGGTCACTGGTATGATTCACGATCAGATATATTTCAATACTTTTGCTATTTGGAGGAAGTTTTATTAATTCATAAATCGTTTAGACTATCATTCCTATGATCAAGTATATTTTTATTGTTTTGAGAGCAGATGATAATGGACAGGGTGGTACTTTTGCTCTTTATTCCTTGTTGTTTAGGTAAGAAAATTTCGTTTAAATATAAATATTTATCTAATCTTACGAGTTATTTATTGTATAATTACTATTAAAAGAAATTCAGGTCTAAGTGTTCACGACGAGCAAAGACCTGACGATCTTACAATCGTAAACTACGAGTCCATGTCAACTCATAGTGCTAAGGAATATCAGAATTTTATAAAACGCCATAAATTTGTACAAAATTTTTTGACAATCGTCGTTTTACTTGGTGCATCATTAATCATGAGTGATGGTTTGTTAACTCCAGCTATATCCGTAATATCCGCAGTAGAGGGAATTGCAGTTGCATCTCCATCAACACATGGAGCTATTGTTTACATTAGTTGGTAAGAATTAACAGCTTTACACAAATAAATTAACGAAGGCTTAGATCAACTGACTCGTTTTTTTATAAAAATAAAAAGCGGAATTCTCATTGTATTGTTTGCGGTTCAACAATTTGGCACAAATAAAGTGGGAGGTTTATTTGCTCCAATCGTTTTCTTATGGTTTGTGGCAATCGCATCTATTGGAATATGGAATATTACGTTCGATCCAAAAATCTTGAGAGCGTTCAATCCATACTATATATTTGATTATTTTATTCGTAATAAAGGAGCAGGATTCGAAGCTCTCGGTGGAGTTTTGCTATCCATAACAGGAGTTGAAGCTTTATATGCTGATTTAGGCCACTTCAATCGCGTTGCTATCCAACTTTCTTTTCCACTAATTGTTTATCCTTCTTTAGTTTTGGCTTATCTTGGGCAAGCCGCTCGTTTAACTTTGGATAATACACTTGTTTCAAACACATTTTATAATACGGTACCGAACAACCCTTTTATTTATTGGATCACTTTTGTCCTAGCAACTTTAGCGACAATCATTGCTTCTCAAGCGATGATTTCCGCCACATTCACATTAATAAGTCAAGCAATGCAATTAGATTCTTTCCCAAGAGTCAAAGTACGTCCTTAAACGAAATGAAATCATTCGATAATGTAAAATTTTTGAATTAAAATGTTCTCTGCTTTTTTTAAGATTGTACACACTTCAAAGAAAATTGAAGGACAAATTTATGTTCCTGAGGTAATTAACTAAAAGTAATTTTTGATACTAAATTTAGTGTTGATAATAATTTTTATTTTTTACAGATTAATTACATCCTTATGGTTGCTGTTGTGATAATTTGCTTCGCTTTCCAAGCATCCGCTAAATTAACTATCGCTTACGGTGTTGCAGTTGCTTCGGTGATGTTTATTACTACAATTCTCTTATCTTTAACGATCCATGTTGTTTGGGGATTTCCGATTATAGTTTCTATTGTTTTCTTCTTGATTTTTGGTGTAATTGATTTTGCATTCTTGAGTTCTACTCTTCTTAAAGTTCATAACGGTGGTTGGTTTACATTAACATTCGGGGTAATTCTTACCAGTGTTATGTTGATTTGGAGATGGGGTACAAATCTTAAATATCAACATGAGCTCGATTCAAAGTCAACCTTTGAAAACATTTTTGTTGATCCTGATGACAAATCATCACTACCGGATAACGACAAATCTATTTCAGAACTTGGGAATGATGATGAAATTATAATAAGAAATCCAGTATCTTCAATCGAACCTAAACAACTAAAAGGCGGTGAACTTCAACTCTCAAACGGTGGATATCAAGTTAGTAGATTGCCGGGAATTGGAATGTTTTATAATGGAGCAGGATATGGTGTTCCCCTGACGTTTAAACACTTTGTACATCATTTTCCTGCGGTACCAAAAATTCTCATATTCATTAGTGTACGTCATCTTGCAATTCCTTTTGTTGGCAATGATGATCGTTTAATTATGAAAAAAGTTCGTTATAACGGTTGTTATCGGGTAATTGCACGTTATGGTTATATGGAAGATGTTTCTCAAGGAGGGGAATTTATAACGAAAATGATTAAAGAAATTCGTAAAATCGATCCAAATAATGAAGATTTATCAGAAAGCTCAAATCCTGGAAATCATGTAACATATATTCTTGATCGACAATCTCTTCAACCTAAACCAAGTGCTTTTTATGGGAAAAAAGTATTAATCAACTTTTACGTCTTCATGGAAAATATTTCAAGAGAATTATATGGAAATTGGGATATTCCAATTAATGATGTTGTTAATGTGGGTATGAAAATTGCCGTATGACGAAAAAGTGACCTTCGGGAATTATGAATTATTTGTAATATTTTTTTGTAAATTTTATTGATTTTATAAATACTGTACACAAATTATTTATCAAAATAAATACGTAAAAAGTTTATATGCTTCATATGTAAAAAGTTGAAAAATATTTATTTATGTTACAGAACAGTACATCTAGTGTGAAAACCGATTTTTTTATGTAGAAATAATTTGCAATTTACACCAAAAATTTATAATATAGATAATTGTTATTGACTTTGGCTATTACGAAATTAAGAGTTGGTTGCACGATGAAGAATTTCAAATTCCTCCGGCTTCACAACTTGTATTTTTCCTAACTTTCCGGTTTCTCTGTTAGTCTCTGCAGCTTTCGTGTCTTGAACTTTTTCTTTATTGTACTTGGGTGTTTCTTCTTTAAATTCATAATGTTCGTCCAGTTCCGCGAGTACATCGGTGGGCTTTCCCCAGTTATGAGGACCTCCTCCTTCCTGTATCAAAGCAGAGCATAAATAATTATTAACATTATAAGCAAATATGTTTAAATACATGAATTCAAGTATTATATATAAACCTTTTTTGGCATCCCTCTTGGATCCGTTACTCCACTCCTAAATATATATATCAGGGAAAGAAAAATTTAATTTTGTCATAAAATAATAATGTAGCACAAATAACGCGACTAACCGCACTTATTTACCTTTGAAGGTGGCGGTCCTTGGCTAGAGCATGAGGAGTAGTACTTTGTTTTGTACGAGTCATTTTTATTTACAAATATAAAGTAGAAAATTTTTTAATTTTTACAATAAAGTGAAAACGAAGATGTGAGAGAAGGCAAAATTTCGCTCTATTTATGTTTGAATTTGGTATGATTATCACTAAAAAATTATGCGATAAATTCATCATGAGGCGTTTTTATTTGGCAAGTTTTGATTACTAAAAATCGCTAGAATAATATCGAAACTTCTAACTTAATTTTCACGTGATTATGAAGTTCACAGGATCGTATTATCAGTTATCTGTTATATCTCATATATCTCATTGGTTTATAAAATTGGATTAAAACAACTAGTCTAATGCGGCGTGTAATTACGCTATTAATCATCCAATTGTAAATTACGACGTTTTAATTATGTATTATAGGATGATTGAACCAAAATCTCTAAAAATACATTTTAGCACAAAGCATTTAAATGAAACCGTTTAATTTGAATTTAATAAATATGAATAAATTTACCAAAATAATTTACATAATCAAAAATATATATAAGAAATATTTATCTAACAAATTTTTTAGTCATAATAAATTTTTATTCCTATAAATCCGCTTTTTTATCATCATGTGACACATTGTCGATCTCTTGTCCCGGAACAACTTCACCTTGCGTTGTATCAATAATTCCTGGTTCAATTGAAAGAATATCCGCATCTCCACAGACTTGTAAAACATGTTCAGCTTTTTCAACAGCCATTTCGCCTAAAACCTTATTAATTTTCGTAATTTCGGTGGTTTTTAAAGCTGCTTGAAAATCTTCAGGTAAAATTTTAAAAAGTTGATATTTCCTTTTTCCTTCTTCATCTGTAGCATTTTCATCTGGAATACGAACATTAAGTGACATATTAGGATCTGTCACTTCAATTTGAATCTGTTCTACTTGTTTAGCAGGTTGAGGCTTTTGAGTTTTTTCTGCTGCCATAATTTGACAACGCTCACGAATACGGTCATAGGTTTCATTAACGTCCTTCATGAAAACTTCACGTGCTTGAGGGTTCGGTGAAGTTATCCTAACAAAAAAAAAAATAAATAAAATAAAATATTTAATTTATAAAGACATATAGTGGTCGAAAATAACTCAAACGTACCTTTTAAAGAAAAGTGTAACCCCATCTTTTCCAAGCTTTTGACAGTACTGTAATAACCACGCTTGATGTACAGCTTGTTTTGCATACTTGGCTTTTCCTTTTAATTGAGATTGGAATGCCTCTGCTAAAATTTGATCAACTATCTCTTGAGAAACGACTTCAGGATGTTTTGTGATAAATTCGAAACTCCTATCGTAATCTTTAATCATTGCAAATTCTTTCGCAAGATCTGATGTCAAAAGCTCCTCTTCCTCATCATCATCATCACTTTCTTCTTTTTCATCATCTTTTTCATCGTCTTTTTCATCGTCTTTTTCATCGTCTTTTTCATCATCTTTTTCGTCTACCTCAGCTTGATTTTTCTATTAAAAATTTTAAATTTTAATTATCGAAATTTAAATAAAAAATTTATGTGTATCATAAATTTACCTCTGTATCAAGTGATTTCATTTGAACATTAGGATTTAAGACTTCGACAACTTGTTCTTTTTTCTTTTTTGTTTTTTTCGGATTAGGTTTTGGTGGTTCAATTTTAGCGACTTTACTAACAGACTATAAATTATAATTAGTATGTAGACAATCGAACAAATTTTTGATTAATAAAAATTACCTACCGACTTATCGAATCCAGTATGCATATCATCCATGGTAATTTTCTTCCTAGCTTCTCTTTCTTCTTTCTCCAATTCTTGTTTAGCTTCTTTTTGTCTTTGACTTAATTTATTACGATGTTCCATTAATTTATTCCTTAATTCTTCACCAACTTTTTCTGGACTTTCATTTTTAACTTCATCTTGAATTTTTTCAAATAAAACACCCATCATTTGATCAAAAGTTGGATATGCAAGCTGTTCTTCTTTCTGTGAAGAATTATCTGAAGATTCTTCATCTTTTGCTTCTTTTTCCTCGGATGCTATCTTTTTATTTGTTTCTCGTAACTTTTCAATTGTTTGTAAAAAAGTTTCAACTCCTCCTTCTATTAATTGTTGTATCATATCATCAATACGTTTAAGTAATACTTCGTTATTTGAGGTCTCAAGTTTAAGAGCTTCAATTTTTTGACGTCTTTCCTCGCGTTTTTGATGAATGTCCGCTTGTTTCCATCGAATAAAAGACGCTTTATCCACATTAGGGTGACATTCAAAGTCGTCGTCGTCACTAAGTTCAAGTTTATCCCACTTACTATAGTCAATAGGCATTTTTATTTAAACGAATAATTATTTATTTAATATATTTAATAAAATATAAAAGAACAACTTTTTTTTAAAAAAAAACTAATATTCTTGGAAAAAATTTTAATATTTATAAATGTTAACGAACGGAGTTTTTGAAAGATAATATTTGGGAAATTCTACTCCGATGGTTGTGTTAAATGAATAGCCAATAATCTTTGTTTCTTTTCAACTGGCTCGCGCTGGAAACATCCAGAAAAAAATATCGTGTGAACTGTGAACATTTAAGGTTGTGTGACGAAGCCTGAATCATGATCTACACCTCACCAGATCAATGATTTTAGAATGTGGATTAACTAGAAGAATATTTTTATTTAATTAGTTAATAGATAAATATAATTTATTTGTATTAAATCTAAAGAGAATAAAAGTTAAACAAAGGTTTATAATTGGCCTGCAGATGATTTTTAAAAAACATTTGATTAAATAATATTTTCCAGGTTAGAAAAATAATTTTAATCTAACCTTTTTAAAAATATTATCTAAATATTTATAACCTAATACTAAATGCAGTTACCTTACTTAAAAAGATTATATTATTTTTTATTAAAATATATTTAATTGGTATAGTTTTTAATTATAGATTTTTTAAGAATTCTTTTTACAATAAAATTTATTTTGTAAAATTAATTTTTACTTATTTATTATTAATTAATCATTGAATTTTTTACTTAAATTTATTGTTAAATTATTGTTGATTAATCATTTGAATTTTTTACTTAAATTTATTGGGTGTCTTCACAAATTGCATGATTAGGATTAGATTAAGATTAAGATTAAGATTAGCTTGAGATTAAATTAACATTCAATCTTAATTCACAAAATTAATCATAATTAAGTTTATTAAATATTAAATCTGAGTTATAATACAAAATTTCCTTTTTTGGAAACTCATGTAACATTTGCATAACCATATACTCCGTTTTTATTGGGAGACAAAATTTCCTTTTAGGGGTCATCTAAAGTATACATGGCCTGGTAATTCTATATTTTTGTATAAATATGTAATTTATAATTCTGGTAATAATTACTAGGATTTTTAAAAAATACGTAAATATATAAATAATTATATTATGTGTAAATAATTATGTAAATCTGGCCAAAATTAAGATTTTAGTCAAATTATATTTAAATATATTTTAGTTTTTAAATCATTTCTCCATTAATATTGATCATAAAGACGTGATTCTACTACCATTCAATTTATTTTGATGAGACAATTCAAGTGATACCAAATTATTGAATTCTGATCACTAGATCAGTTTCTGATATTAAATATTTTTAAGTAATTTTTGAATCGTTTCTTTATCAATATTGATTGTAGAGATGTGATCTTATTACCATTCAATTCATCATCTTGATGAAACGATTCAAATAATACTAAAATTATTAAATTCTTAAATATTTTTAAGTAATTTTTGAATCATATCTCTATCAATATTGATTATAGTCAACCCTTGATATAACGAACCCTTGATATAGTGAATTTTAAGTACACTTATAATTAATTTACCCTTATTATAGTAAAGTAGCCAATCAAATTGCTTAAAATCTTCACTATAGTCTTATAGTGAAGTTGAAGTCTAGAACCTAAGGTTTACTATATCAAGGGTTGACTGTATAAAGACATGATCTTGCTACTATTTAGTGAGACAATTCAAATGACACTAAAATTATCAAAATCTAATCACTAAATCAGTCTCTAATATTAAAAATTATTAAATAGTTTTTGAATCATATTTCCATTAATATCTATTATAGAGACATGATCATATTACCATTTGATTTATCTTAGTGGGACGATTTGAATGATACCAAAATCATCAAAATCTGATTACTAGATGTCAAAATATATGTAAAAACATATTTAATTATTTACATTATACATAATTATTTACAAATTACGTAATTATTTATGTATTACAAATTACAAATTATATTTTTGGCTAAGGAATTACCAGACTATGTATAGTCTAAAGCAGAACTACCCCAGTATCACCATAAAATTTTTTCACCCCCACGTGATTTTATGGCGTCTGAATTTTAATTGGTGCAATATTTATTTTACATGTACTAGAAGTCTATAACGTAAAAAAAAATTGAAAAAAAGTCAAAAAAAAGTTAAAATAAAGAAAAACTGTATTTTCCTTTTAACATATTAATCATTTTATTACTTTTACAATAAATACATTTGAAAATAATTCTTCTCACTTTATTAAATTTAATTTTAATAAACAAATAAATATTTATTGATATTTAGAGTATGCAGTACACTATTGTAAAAAATGCTAATTATTCCATAAATATTAAAGCTAATTTAATAAAAATCAATATCTAAGTAATCCTACACCTGCTAATAACTTTACTTAATCTCCAAAGGCTTGTTTCATTTAACAAAAGTACCAAAATTACGCTGTAAAGTGAAAAAATCAACCGCGCGTGGCACAGTAATTTCC
>JADRCO010000350.1:0-36556 GCA_021464525.1 Rhizophagus sp. LPA8_4_AMF | reverse complement strand
CACTTTTTATATTGATTCTATATAAAAAAAGTGAATCGCAATATCGCAACTCACTATTTTATATTGATTTTAATAAAAAAAATGAATCGCAATATTGCAACTCATTTTTTTATATTGATTTAATAATATAAAAATTGCACTGCAATATTGCAGTACTATTGCAGTGCAATTTTTTAGATCTCTTATGACCTATTTATTTAATGTTTGAGTTCTATCTAATATATATTGATACTTTATTGGCTAAGACTTTTTAGGACCTGGTCCACTTCTGGTCCAAAATTTGGACCTAAAGATCTGCAGACCAGGTCTTAGGACCAGGTCTTTAGGTCCAGGACCTAGGACTTTACCATCCCTACGGCTGGAGGGCAATATTATTACAACACCAAGAATATCTTAAATTATGATCGAATGTCACAATTGATGTACAATAAAATGATGTAATCTCATTAGTTTTGCTAATAAAAAAATATTTATTTATTTTTTCTGAACGACTGGTGTAAATGTATAAATTTTTTTTTCTGCCTACTTTCAACACTATAATAAAGATAACGAATCAGGAGGTGATACTAAAACAGATGAGCTCCAGTACCAAAGTATAAAAGTATAAGTATACGTAAACGTGTGACAACATGAATGATCACACGTCTATTTCTGGGTGGAATTGGGAAAACTTAGAACACTGTGTATTTTTTTAAAAAAAATTAGAACTTGTATTCGGACTTCTTGATTTAAAACGTTTTTTTTGTTGCCTAAAGCACCTGAATATCAGATAATGCAATCTACTTATTACTATGATATAGATTAAGAAATCATTTGTCTATGATCGATAGAAAAAACAACCAACCCATGATTATAACAGAACCACCATTTCCAGCTGTTCACCACTTTTTTTTCAATAAGATTTCGTTTAAGAGGAAGACAGTGATGATACGATTCATATCTATTATTATAACGTAGGTTCGTTTCTCTGAAAGAGAACGATTCCTTTCAGGAGTCACAGTTCTTCTTAGACGAATCATGACTTAATCCGTAATTCGTAAGAGAAACGGAGAAAACTTGGAATCCAGTTATCCAGTTATTATGTAGTAAACGTTGAGACATAAAACTTATGTTTTGTCTCTATAGTAACTTAATAAATAACGAAAAAAAATATAAATGTTACATGACAGTAAAGTGTAAACTGTTAGAAGTAAACTGTTAGAAGTATTCAGGAGAATTCTTTACCATTATACGGGATATTCAAAATGTCTCTCGAACTTGCTTCCTATTAGTCTTGCAATCTCTTGCATGATGATGCTTGCTTGACCAACACCTTGTACAATAACCTCTATATTTTGGGGGTATCTTATCGCAATCAATAAGCCAGTGAGGATTAATCCCGAATATGGAGACGAAATAATGCAATATGTATAATCTATTTGAAATATGAACGAATCAATTAATTAAAATCTTAAATTTCATTTATGTAAACAATTAAAATCAATTACAGTAATACCATATTATAAAATAAAAATAATTACTTGAAGTAAAGTCCTAATCGTAAGAAATGAAATACCAGGGATTTATCAAATTTTGATCTCGAGATGCCAAATGTAAAATAATCACCTACTTTCTTTCTTTCAAAAGTTTCCAAGGGTTTTTCCATAAAATTGGAACAATGAAAGTTTTATTAACTCTAAGACATAAAAAAAGTGATTTTTATCATTTTGTAATTTTTTTAACCTCCTTAATGAAAAGAGAATAATTGATTGTCTATATAAAAGATCCGCAGTTTCATTGACGTAATTTAATCTTTCGCAGGATAATTCGTACGCTAAAAAGACGAGAAGAATCGACCCGATTGCTCCACTTAAATTTATTGTTATTTAAATAATGAAAATTGGATATATCATGTCGGTAAATTATCTAATTTGTTTAACAAAGAAAAAAGCAAAAATTATATTAATTTAAAAATATTATTATTATTTTACAAAGAATAGGATAAGTAAGTAAATAATTGACTACTTACGATGAAAGATCAACCAAATAAAAGTGAAAAAATGAGATTAAAATATTTTTTCCTTTTCCAATTTTTTCTACTGAAAGCATTCACATATATATGATATTTATAATATCAACACTTTTGAAAAGGTTGGCCAGTATAACAATGATTCGAACTCTATGCTTAAAAATAAATTGCCAATACTAATAAAGTATACGCCCTTCTCGCAGGAGCATGGAACTAATTTTATATTCTGGTCCTCAATCCTAAAGTTTAATATTTCGTTTCGTACTTCTACATAAATAAACGCATTTTGATGTTTGGTGGACAGCCTAGCTTTTCCTCTACCTTTATCAATTTCGCAGAATTTAATTTTTGATGAAATTGCCACAGTTTTTCCGGTACTTTCGCCATCCCGGATTTTTTCGCGTCAATTGTTTCCATCTAACTTATCGTAAAGAAGAGTTGATGATTATCTTTAAATTCGCCTTAGCACTTTCTTTTTTTTCAACATCAGGTTCCCTTGGGTCAAAAATAAATTTGATGCATACTAATTGAGATTCTCAAATTTGTTTGCCTTGAAGCCTCAGTCACGATCTAGCCAGTAAATCAGTAGGTTGAAATACACCAATATATTCTGATGATTCAACTAATAATTCCATTACTTTAGAAAACTTCTAAATGAACACGTAATTGTAAAGAATATTTGAAGTTAATATTAATTTTTTTCAAATTATCTGAACTTTATATTTAACAACAAACTTACTCTGCGAAATGATCGAATAGTTTAATAGTTTGTCAGTATATCGTTATTAGATAATCAAGACACCTATAGTTTTAATACACTACCCTTCAACTCATATACCTTCCTAAACTTCCTCGCCTTCACAAGATAAAAAAAAATACATATAATAATCCTTGATCAACTTCGTCAATAAAGAATTTAACGTTCCTTCCGCATCGCGTGATCAAAAAATAAATGGGTATAAGTTTACTCATTAACTCTCATCTCCTTTAACTACAAATACAAATAATAATTCTCATTAAACACACTTGATCTTAACTTCATCAATAAGGAATTTCACGTTCCATCCATATTACGCATATTACGTATATACCAAGAAATAACTGATATCCTTGAATAGTTAAAATCAGAATAAAAATAGTAATCCATTGAACATAACACCTATTCATACAAGTTTTCCTTCAGTTCTCAAATGCCAGTTGTTTACTCCTTAAGGATTTTGACTTTGGCAAGCAATTGGATTACTTCAGCGAAATCGATTTATTTGCCCAGTCATTCCAAAAGTGTTCACAACATCCTATGACATGGAGCCAAGGAAGTAAAGGATAATATTCACAATAGGCTTTTTACTAATAATAACCAATTCTTCCTGCGAGAAAATATCAATAAAATCAGAATACTTTCTGGCTAATGTGTTGATATGAATCATCATAAATGCAAAAAAAAGTATTCAATTACCATACGAATTCATTCAATTGGGGTAATAGTCTTATTAAATAGCTATCATCATTTACTATTAAAATAATTATAATAATATTAATAAATTAAATATTATTTAAACTATCAAAATAAATAAATAGAGACCTTTCAATATCTGGCTGTATTTATTCATTATGATTTAAACATTACCTTAAATTTGATGTAAAAAGTTTTATATGTTGCAGTATAATCTTAACGATCCATCATTGTGAGTAATTAGTTTTGGAAAACTAATATCGTGCCAAATGTTAAAAAATGAGCGCAAGTCACAACACGTCTTGTTATCTTCTTAGCATGTTTAGGATCCTGAGCAGGTACCACTGAACCAATTTGTTCAAAGATTAATTATAAATCGTTCTTTAAAAGTATTTGTTGCTAAAGTTGTTTCAATAATAGAATTATCCGATCCAAATGATCAAGCAGTGAAATAATTTCTATAATAAGATTAAAATATAATTTAGTAATTAGAGCAAATATTGATTGCGGATTTTTGATAGAGGAATTTTAATAGTAATTCATAAATAATTTAAATTATTTGAATCGACATCAATAAATTTAGAGATATTTTACTTACCGATGTTTCATACTCTCGTCCAACTAAATAATAGGTTTCACAATGGAATTTTGTGAAAACGTATAGAATTTATAGGCCGAGAAGTTAGATAACATTCTGACATGGATTCTGACTTAGAGGCGTTCAGCCATTATTCAGACGAAGAGAGAACATATATAGTAACTCTCTATAAGTGCACTCTCTATAAATGCACGCATTACATATTTTTTTTCTAGATAAACCCTCTTACTCAGTCCCAAGTATATAGATATTATATAAAAATTCTCTAAGTGCACACCTTCTCTAAATGCACTTTTTTCAAATTTTCATTATGGTCCCAAGGGAGAGAATTGAAAAGTGTAACAAGTGACACCTGATTATTATTACACAATAAATATGAGTGCACGTGCCAATCTGATACCCGGTGGATCATTTAAAATTAAGTCTAATAAATAGATTACATATAGCTATTTTTTAATATATAAGTTTCGTACTGAGTTAAAGTGGATGCGAAAACATTATTATGAAGCTTTCCATATTTCATTGTCTTTCATGATAAGAGAATAGGATCAATCCCTAATTTATGAAAAAAATATTTTCAGAATGATTTAGGGATTTAAGAAAAGATGTAAGTTATATTAATTATATAATTTCATATAATAATTAATTCTAATTCAGCCGGGATTTAGACGAAGAACTCGCTGATAACAATGCCTCCAATCTTCAAACTTCTGCTTCAAAATCTACTTTATATCGCTCAAATAATTTACGGCTTAATCGAAAAAACATCAAATTTGAAAACGGATCAATGATAATAACTAAGGAAAGAACACAAGCGCTCTGAAAAACTACAGAAGTAACATCAAAAGCAAATACCCGAAAAGCTCTAAAACAAACATTGGTGATGATAGTTGATTTTGAGAAGAATCAAAGTCACTTTTATGGTAACATATAAAGTATTCAGTATAGGTAATTCGGTAACATAATTTTATTTCTAAAAAAATATGCTAAGAACAAATTTTGATACCTTTTTTTAAAAGATATGAGCGAAAAAATTTATTATATGCATTTCATAAGAAAAATTTTATTTAATATTGTTTCAGAATTTTGTGTAGGCCGTTCCAACATGATTGTTTGTTGATTTTCTGAAAGTTTGAGGGGGGAAAATGAAATAAACGTAATAAAACTTTGGAAATTTTGGGAAAGTTCGGGAAATTTAGATTTTAAAAAAATAGAGGGGGATTGGGGTACGTTAAACAAACAATCATGTTGGAACGGTCTTAAACAACTTGCTAAGAAAATAATATTTGATAATTCTATATAAACAACAAATTCAAACAATATTTGATAATACTATACTTTACTCCTAATAGGGGAAAAATCTTTTAGTATTTTGAACACTGCGTTAATATTAAGACATATTCCAATTTATAAGGAAGCATTTGTCCTAAATTTTGTAATACACCGTATTTTGCGACATGACATGTAAGCACCCCTGAAAATGTGTACCCTGGCCAGAATTCTGGGCCGACATTAATTGTAAAAAGGGGTGCTTACTATCCGCAAAATACGGTAATATGAACTGAAATATTATTAAAATATTAAAAGTGACAATAAAGTCATATTTAATAAAAAGTCTCAATTGTTTCCAAATGTCAGCTGATGCAGCCTTCGTGTTCATGTGTGATAGAAGCTTAAGAGTTTCTTGGAATTTCATGGTCATTCCTCTCGCTTCAAGGTCATAAATTATGCTAGTTCTTCTGGCTCTAGAAAAGGAATTTCCCTGGATTGAGAGAAGGATAAATTTAAACACCCATTCTTCGATATCCTCAATAGTTCCGCTTTGACTTCGAAAAAGCATATAGACACAACTTTTTCGAAGCAAATAAATGTGCTCCACTATTGCAGGACAATAAATGCAATAAACATTTGGAGAGTTCCATAAAATTTACCTTTTTGACCTTCTTTGTAGTGTATGAAGTGAGTAGTGTTTAAAATGTTTCTTTTTTGTTTCAGAGTAAAAGACGAAATATATATGAATTAATTATTTGTGACGAATAATTTGTATGTTAAATGTTTAATATTTTTATTTTTTTATAGTTTTGTTTTAAGGGGAAGCAAGGAAGAAAGCCTAAGGCCCATGCATCTCGTTATTGTCCTTCAAATTGGAAATTTTTCCTATATCGGCAATATCGGCATATCAGCTGGATAGTATCAAAACCCAATAGCATCTTCTTTATGATAACACTGCATTATTAGTAACTTCTTTTAGAATTATATTTCTTTAAACGTTATTTTAACTTTCCATTTTTGTTTAAACCAATACCAGAAACACTAAGTATTTGGGCGTGATATTACGCAATTTGTAGATCATTATCAATTCCAATTAATATCTGGTTTTAATAACACGTAAAAATCGATTAAAAAAAACAAATTTTTTTTTTTGAAATGTAATTTATCTAAATTTGTTTATATTGAATGTTTTTCTTTTGATGATACTTTACTTATTTTTATTTTATTTATTTTATTTAATTTATTTAATTAATTTTCATTAATTTTATTTAATTAGTTTAGTCATTTTTTATTTATATATTATTATTATTATTTTTTTTTCAAAAGATAAATTCTGAAACGCCAATATGCATTGATGTAACATACATTAAAATTGGTTAATAATTGTCATTTAGAAAAGCTCTCACGATGCTTTGTAAAAAATTTATGATACCAGACGATACATTCCTGATATGTTTTTGCATCACATATGTTCATATGTTTGCGGCATAAAGATTATTAATTTTATTTATTTCATTGAATTTGATTACATATTTTATTAATCCTTATTTGATAAGTAGCATACATTACGCTTCTATTGTTCTTTCTACAATATTAACGTAATTCTTTTTAAATTCTTTCACAAATTTATGAAATTTCTCTATTAAAAATTCTTTAAACTTTCGTCACGAGTTTTAATATCGTAATATCGCAACAAAAAAATGTTGCAGTAACTTACCACAAACTCAGTAAATTCGTTCGCAGTTCGGTGATATTTCAATAATTTAGGAGATTACAAATTTTGGACTTTATCCACGCGTTTTATCTATTTTTATTCTTGTGACTCATCCATAAGGTCACTGCAGAGCATATACAAAAAATAAATAAAATTTCACGCATTTTTATCATGTTCATTTTTTATTAATTGATTAGGATTTAAATCAGTATATTGTGACTTTGTGTTACGTAAAAAAAGGGGTCGGTAATTACTGTATCTGCTGTATGCATAACTGATAAGTCGATCGCAAATAGACACCGTTTTTTTGATTCGATAATTACGCGACAATTTTTTTACGCCCATTGATTGCCAAAAAATTTTTTTTTTTTATATAAAAAAGCCTCCGGAGCCTTTGTAAAAATGCGAATTTTTTTACTCTTTTTTTTTATAAAAAAAAATGTACAGAAAAAATCTTATAATACAACTCATAAAAATCAATTCACGATTATTTATACATGAAAGAAATAGAAATTTGATTTATTCATTCACATTATTTATCACAACTCGAAAATATCGTAATTTTGAGATTCCTTTCACTGTAAATCTGTCAACAATTCCAACTTGGAATATCAAAGTTTATTGGTATATCCACATACATACTCTCATTAATTCTTCTACCTGATCCTAACAATCCTACTTAACTTTAATCCTTTCTCTAATCTTAACTACCTTTAACCCTAACTACTTTTACCCATCCGAATTTGATTTAAACTAAAGCTACTTTCTTTCTATCTCATCTAAAGCGCTCAACGACCGCTAAAAAGGTCGACCCTCTTCTTCCTAATTTCCTTCCTTTTTAACCCCCCTTACTCTATTGCCTAATCATCTAGCCCTTTATCCATGTTACTTAATCTTCTCTAGTTTCCTTCTAATAATTACTTTTCTTTACATTCCTTACGCTCTTTAGCTTCCGCCTATCACTTTTTCCTTCTAATAATTACCTTTACCTTGCCATCTCGAACGCTCTTTACGTTCTTTACGCTCTTTATCTTCCTTCCGATAATAATCACACTATTCCCTTTTACTTTACTATCTCGAACACTCTTTACACTCCTTACGCTCTTTACCTCTTATTTACTTACTTTATATCGTTCTCCAATAAAATTTCAAACTGGACATATGACACCAATGCAACTTTGGTTTCATTCCGATAATAATCACACTCTTCCCTTTTACCTTACTATCTCGAACACTCTTTACACTCTTTACGCTCTTTACCTCTTATTTACTTACTTTATATCGTTCTCCAACAAAATTTCAAAATCAAACTGTACATATGACACCAATGCAACTTTGGTTACTCATTATGAAGAAACATGGGCTGGGTCGAAAATGACCTAGAAATACTAAGAAGAACAGAATTCAAAAAAGTTGGGTATTTATAATTGATCCACCCTTGAAGTGTTCGCGCATTTCACTATTTATACCTTAAAAAAAAGCACCAAGAAAAGTATACCAGCTAAAAGAATTATTGATTTATAAAATTTTATCTTTATTATCACTATTGATCTCATAATTAATTTGTACAATATATATTTTACATTGGAGGTTAATTAGTAAAAAAAAAAAAATTGTGACGGAAACTAAAACTACAGGAAATTTAAGTACGGTAAATCTTTTGTGAATCACGATATCTATAGCAAAATTCATAAAATCTAACAAGAACACCAAAAGCAGGATGAGTAACATCAGCACCCATCAATTAGGCATTTAAGCCAAACTTTAAAATCAAAATTTTAATCTAAATATATTTTGTTATAATAAATTCATGCATAATATGCATAATATGCATATTATGCATGATATAATGTTTAAAAATTTTTTTATCATTAATGAAAGAAATCTTTTCACCAATTTGAGACGAACAAATATTAGCGCAATATTGTTTAAATCCAAGCTTCGAAACCTCGTAATATTTCTTCATGGTATCTCGCATGACAGAAAGTTAAAAAGTAGTTGCTTTGTTTTAATAAACGTAAATAAATAATTAGAGTTCACTTAAAAGTTTATATGTTTCTTCTTGTTTAAAATGTAAATAGAGTTTAAAAATTTATGTTGTATGTATGTATGAACGGTTGTTTTGTTTATTTGTTTGTTTTGTTTTAAATGTATATAATTTTATATAGCGTTTTTCTTGAAATTTACGCTGCATATATATATATGCATATCGCTGCGCCAACCTGTATAAAATATCCATTTATTCATTTATTTACTAGTGAAACATTTTCTCCTGCAGACTTGATGAGTAGATAAGGAAGATTTATTCCTTTACGGGCAACATAAAAAATATTTTCACACGAAAACTTGATTTATGCCTTTTGGAAAACTCCCTAATGCATATTGACGTTAGTCATCTACCATCTTTTATTCAAAAACAACAATCGAGTCTGAGAATATAACTTTATTTGTGATTTGTCACACGGATTCGCATACAATTAGAGAAATTATCTTCTGACAGCTAAGCTTTTCTTGTGCAAAATATGCAGGGTGTATGTAGAATGAATGCTGAGTATGCAGATTCTCTAAAACAGTTCGTTATCTTGCCGATATTTGAACTCTATTATTTATCTTAATATCTGACAAGTGATGGTATCCCTATCAACAGGAAATATCAATTTACCGACCATTCTTTTATTCCTTTTTTTTTAAAAAAAAGGCGCAAACTCGCTTTATCACCAACCACTAGTCATAAAATTCATATGAAAAAAAAGAAAATAAATAATGCTTATTAATAAAAAGAGAGAGAATACATGATAGTTTGATTTTTGGACGAAAAAAAAGAGCCGAATTTACTTTATCGAAATTTTTTGTATAAAAAAAACACTAAGCTCAAAAGAGACTAAGCGAAAATTAGAAAGTTTATATTTACACATATTTTATTTTATTATTATTTTTTAGGATTTAATATATCGGGGGTGTTCTCCGAACTTGATACACATCGTTAAAAAGGTAGTTCGTTTTTATAAGTTGAAGGTTATCTTTATTAAACCAATGCTTAAATCATTTGATTATTAATAATCTGTAGACTAGTGATCGTTTGATAAAGAAGTTTGATAAAGAAGAGGATACGCATTCTAATTATATTTCGTTATTTTTCTTTATGCGCTTTTATATCTATCATAATTATTATATCGCCAGATCATAATATTTATACAATAACTGACAGTGATTGGAATTGGTATAACAGGTAATACCGACTTAATCTCTGATCCTTTATCTTCTGATCCCAAATAAATCAAAACCGGTACAATTTTTTATTAATATTTAAATTAATCTCAGCTCTCAAAATATCAAAATCTAATGATTTGAACCCCGGTTTGTGGATTTATGTCACATGCATTTCATCCGCAGTTATCTCTTATGCCTACGATGCCTGGGTGTGGAAACATGAACATGGATCTAGAATATTTAAAGTATGAAAAAAAAATCATCTTTGATAAATAACACGCTAGTTCATTCTATTAACAATCTTCGATTAACAAATATTCCTAGCTTCATTATTCTCCTCTAAATACCACGACAAGCTCGCAACCTTGCTCAACTTTTTTAAAGTTTGTAGATTTTAATAAGTATGTATTAATATTTATTTAGTTAACGTACGTTCTAACTAATATATTAAAACTTTAGGAACAATATGATAATGAACAGGGATAGCCTAAATTAAAGTGATTGTGCCGGATATCTTACTGACAACCGAAAATATCAAACGATATGAATAATCACGTGACTTTACGGTGAATTTTTTGTCCTGGGAGTTCCTACTTTCTGGGGGAACTCAATGGGCATGTCAAGAAGTTTTTATAATAAAAGGATTATCTGATAATTTGATATTCAATTGCAATTAAGCAGGTAAATAATATATTTCAAGGTTAATCAATTACCCATATTTTATATTTACACATTTATTTATTTTGGTTTTATTCTCAGGACTTAATGGGATATTCTTTTGTGTTCTATGTCATATTCTATATCATATTCCTATCAACGGTTTAACTCCTGGGATCAAATTCTTCGTTCAACATTATCATTACGTTAACCCTAAAAAATTTGAAGTATTCTCTCAAATTAAAAAAGCTATTTACAACAAAAGGTAATATTCCGTTGATGATATCAAAAGCTTAGCGCCTACGTACCTAGGCGAAATGCATTTATTACACCCAGGTCACTCATCCTTTCTAATCATAATTTCACACTCGTGCTTGTGAAATTAGACTTAGAACTTATACTAGTTTACTTGCAAAAAAAGCAATTATAACAAATACATGAATAAGCGTCAGCATTAGCGCATATTAGTATTAGAGCGAATTTTTGTGCTTGCTTTAGTAATCTCATAATACTAGCTTTTGCCGTAATAGGATCAGTTGGTTGATATGGCATAATAACTTTAAAATTGGAGATAGGTTATTGTAATGAAGATTTATAATTTTGCAATCCATAATACATTTATTTTCATTTGAAATTTATTCTTATTAATATCAAATTTGTGTAAATACGTTATATATATTAGAAAGTTGGATTTGAAGTTTAGATTAGCGATCATAATTTTGAACATAATAAAATTTATTTAAATCGATTAATTTTTATATTCATTCATTATTTATTCATTAATAAAATTAAAATTTTAAATATTGGACAAAGCATAAGAAAATTCATCATTCAAATTTATTATAAAAATTCTTTTAATTTATCGAATCACGCTTGATGTCAATTTATTTTTTACGTTCTTAGGTTTTTTTGAAATTTTGATCTACTTTTTTTCATCCTACCAGTTTTAACATTTTAATTACATTTTAAACTCCCGTCGTCGGAGCGGTAGTCGCATCATAACGATTAGAGGAAGTTTGTATCGCAGCTTGAGTAGCATAACGTTTTGCATATGCTTATCATATAGTATATGCGGTTTCCCTTGGGCCTTTTTTTTCGTTTTTCCCTGATATCAGAACTACCTTGAAAGAATTCAATCATGATCCTCCAATGATTTTAATTCGTGATTTAATTAGTCCTTGTAGCCTCTCAGTTACAATATCGATACTATAGCACACCCAATTATTTGGTGAATTTGAAGGAAAAACACAAGTAAGGTTTCCTCTATAACCAAATCATTCATATCACTACATATTTCATTATATCCAATTTTTTTCCATAATATTATAGGTTCCGAAAGGATGATATTGATCTTGAATACAAAATCAATTTGATGATACTAACAAAAAAATTTCTATGTTGTGAAAAATTAAGAGGACAAATGCGGAAGATTTTTCTTTTTCGTCCCTTTATATACTTATGTATATTACATAATTACTGATATGAAACTCCTAATTTTCAAAACTATCGCACATTATTTTAAATTTCGGTATGTGAATCTAAAGACCTTTCCACCAGCAACTTTGTACCATTAACCTTCATGAATATTGAATAATGATAGCAGTCATAGCACTAAAAGACTAAAGTGAACTATTTCCTTGCGAATATATACCCTAGTCCTATTCTAAAAATGGTTATAATATAATTGACACTTTTTTTCTAAAAAATTCATTGCCTTTGCGAAAGACTTTCGCTCAACTATACGTGACATACACCCTTCGTTGTTGTCCAATCCTCAATAGTTATTAATAAATACATTGCCTTTAAACAACTATTAAAGTACATTGTTTTGGATTTGAAATTATACCTCATTATTTCGTTTTTCTAGTTGTATTGTTAACAAAACGAACATAATTTTGATCAATAAATAATATACTTTATAAACTATTACGTTAATTACGCTAATTAAGTCATTATTAAAAATAATTCTACACTATTAGTTCTCCTGTTGGTCATGAAAATGTTCATTTGAATATAGTTATATTTCTGGAAGGGCTTACAGTAAAGTAAGGATAAAGAAATAAATTTTCATTTAAATATATTTTTATATACAGTATGTTAATTTTAACAATTTAATTAAGTTTAAAAGGATTTGGTAGTCAAAATTCATTCGAAAAAAGAGATTTTTTAAAAAAAGTAATTTTGTAAATTTATTATTTTGTGTTAAAATTTCTAAGATGTGTATTATGTTTATATGTAAAAAAAACGGGAAATATGTAAAAATTAATTCAGAATATTAAGTCTCAAAATCAAAATATATCTATCTTTTTATCATAAACCGAAAAGAAATACTTTTGAAATAACATATTTCATATCAATTGTTAAAGGTGAAAATTAAAAACATCGGTCTCAGCCCACTTGTGATGTGATCTTTGGCACTCACATATGAACAGTTGATAAAAACTCCTTAAAAACATAGAACATCGCCACCGTCAAAAAACGGGGCTATCGCGGGAAACATTTTTATAACAGAAATTCCGTCTAAAAATTTTATGGGGCAAATCCTATTATTTATATACTTGTATCACAGAGCGAAACCTTAACAGGTAATATTAACTATTAATTTGGGTTTTCAGCTGAAAATAGTATGATAGAAAACTTACGAGATGCGAACACGTAATTTAAAAAAAAAAAATATTTATAAACCTATTCTTCAAGTCGACAGTAGATAATTAAATTTTAAGTTACATTAATCTTTTCAAATATCAACTTACATCCCTGTCAGTGAAAAATTTTTGGAAAAAAACTCTGATAAATTGATCATTTTTCTAGTATAACACGACTTTGATTTCTCCTAAGACCTTGTATGAGGGAAAAGGGAAGTCTAACAAAACTAGAAGTAGAGTTGAAATGTTTAGTTGGACGTTCCCATATTGTTAAACTTATTAAACTAGAATTAGAGTTGAAATGTTTAGTTGAACATTCCCATATTGTTAAACTTATTAAACTAGAATTAGAGTTGAAATGTTTTGTTGGACGTTCTCATATTGTTAAGGTGGGATTGGTGAATTAAACTTCATTTTGATAATCATCAGCGTAACAAGTAATGATTTCTGCCAGGTTATATGTTATTAGAGCAACAACAAGAGAATTTATATCATAGATGGCCAAAGGTGGATGCTCTGAAATTTATATAGCAGCATATCCATTACAATATTTTATTAAGAAAAGCACTAAGTAAACCTTTTTTAAAGGATCATATTAAAACTCTACAGTAAACAGGCGCAGACCATAGAATAAATCTATTACTAACAGACAACGATATGAAGAAACTGAATATGGAATGGATGAATAGGGGATGAAGAAGAAGGTTATATGTTATTAGAGCAGTTATATTATAGATGTCCAAAGGTGGATGCTCTGAAATTTATGTAGCAGCATATCCATTACAATATTTTATTAAGAAAAGCACTAAGTAAACCTTTTTTAAAGGATCATATTAAAACTCTACAGTAAACAGGCGCAGACCATAGAATAAATCTATTACTAACAGACAACGATATGAAGAAACTGAATATGGAATGGATGAATAGGGGATGAAGAAGAAGGTTATATGTTATTAGAGCAGTTATATTATAGATGTCCAAAGGTGGATGCTCTGAAATTTATGTAGCAGCATATCCATTACAATATTTTATTAAGAAAAGCATTAAGTCAAACCTTTTTTAAAGGATCATATTAAACTCTACAGACCATGGAATAAATTTATTACTAACAGATAACGATATGAAGAAACTGAATATGGAATGGATGAATGGGGGATGAAGAAGTCAGATATAAATCAAGGAAGAAATGTATCAAAGAATGTTGAATAACGGTACAGTTAAAGAAGGATCAATTTTATTATATTATATTATCATGTGGTTAATGATTGACCTAATCATGATGATCGGCAATTTGTTGGTATACTTAGGATAACCAATATACTTATGATAACTCGTATACCTAGATACTTTGGATAAACTTATACTTAGTATAAGTTATACTCACAAAAGAATTAATATATATAGAATGGCTGGACGATGTGAAAAGGGACGAGAATCTTTGGTTTGATTTATTAGATAGATTTAGTTGTTTTTTTACTGATAATTTTCGTATTGTTGATATTGCAGATCGCCGAGTGAGCAATATTGTTATTTTTTTATGATTTTATTTGTATATTGGTTTATTAGTTTTTCTTTTACGAAATTGATTACACTACATTTATTATTAATAAAGGAAACCCTTGTTTTCGTATAAACCCTTACCATAAACATCAAATTATATTGTAACCTCGTAAAATTGTTACATATATTTCTTATAAAAGAAAAATTCAAGTTAGTTTAAGATACTTAATATTGAAAAGATACTTATTCATTAATCATATTTTTTATTCATATTAATTGTATAAATATACTGATATTAAACAATAAATTACATTTATATCTAATTGAATATTACTATAGTATATCATACATTTTTGTTAACATAACCTTTTGCAAGTTACATTAATCTAAAAGACTGATACATAAAATATCATATTTATTATATATATTTATGTTAATTAACTTTGTAAAATGTATAACATCATAATTTACTATAATAGGAGTATAATAAGAATAATTAAATATCAAATCTATATAATATTTTTAAACTAAAAATTTTAGATTTATGAATATTATTGTATTAAGTAGTAAATATACATTTGTTTTTTGCAAATAAACAATCTTGAATTATTGAAAATTAAATAGTAATTATATAATTATACCAATATCCTATAAAAATATTAATAAAAATATTTTTAATAAAAATTAATAAATAAATTAGTTAAACTCATTATTAATCCTTTAGATTATAGAAAGGTTTCTCTAAAATAGTCTGCTTTGATGCATTCTTACTATGCAGGAATAATATCTACCAATAGTGCATATAAGTAGGTCTCTTTGGAATAACAGATGGTGGTTTTATTAATAATAATAGATAGCTTTTTATATTTAAATATAAAACATTAACTCTAATAAACATCATCATGCATTGCAGAATTAAAAAAAAAACTCATTATTAAAAATTTAATAAAATATATAAAGAAATAAAATTCGTTTTTTAAAAAAATCACCTTTTCTTTACATTTTTTTTTACCATTTTTTTTCTTAATAAGATCTCCATTTTTTTTAATAAGTTTCCCATTTTTTTCTTAATAAGATCCATTTTTTTTTAATAAGATTCACATTTTTTCTTAATAAAATCCATATTTTTTTCTTATAAAATTTATTTTTTTTTTTTTTTGATAAAATCCTCAAAAATTACCATATATCACGGGCCACAATATCCCTATGTATAGTATCTCTCAAAAAAGAAGTCACATTCTCCATTGGTTTTATTATTTAAATAATCCAACAAATATCTTAGGTATGGTGTATGACAGTAACTTAATAATTTTATGTTTTAAACACCTTCTATTAATAGTAAAAATTCACATAATAGGGGAGGTACAGGGTCATACCTTTGAAATTTGCAAAATACCTAGGGGTTAAAGTACTGTGGCCTGTGATATATAGTACTTATTTTAGAAATATTTTTCAAAAATTTTAACTCTTTTTAGCTAACTAATAATTTAAATTTAATAAAATTTAGGGTGTTACTAAATATTACCAGTGGCAATAGTTATCAGTAGTAAATTTATGATGTAATGCTGACCAATATTTTATTAGATTTTTAATTCTGGCCAAAAATACATCATAATATTAGTATGGTGGCAATCATCACTGGTGAACTTTAGCAATTTTCTAAAATTTATACTAAATTTATTTTTCTAATAATAATAATTTTATTTTCTAATTTTAATATTTATTAAAATATAATATAAAGTAATTTTTATATAACATAAATAAAAGATAATTAGATTTTAATTTAATTGTAAATTTAGTAAAATATAATACTTTTTTATCTTTAATATTTAAAAATAATTATATTTAACTAATAATAGTAACTGAAGCAATTTAAATAATATTAAGTAACTTTTAAAATTATTACAGTCAGCCCTCTATATAGTTACCTAATCAGTTCCACAAAAATCGGGGACAATATAGAGGTTGTGACTATGTTGTAATTATATAAAGGTTTTTTTATATAATAATTATATAAGTTGGTTTTTTCTAAAGGCGTGATTATATAGAGGAATTTTATATGATGTGACTATATGGGGTGTAACTATATAGGGGTCTGACTGTATTTAAAAAATTAAATAATAAATAATTTTAGTTATTTAAAAATTATATTCAGTTACTATAAGCTTTTATAATTTTAGCTAAAATTATTTACAATGAGTCCCAAATAATTTGATTATTTGCTATTACAAGTTACAACCCATTACTAATAATTACATTTATAAATAATTATTTTATTATCATTTTTTCAATTTAATTGCATATTTATTAAGGATTTGTAATTTATATTTTATTGTTTTTTCAAAATTCTTCAATAATTAAATTTTTTTTTTTTATATTTTTTTTTAAGTACAGTATATTCTTTTTTATATTGTTTGTAATAATGTTAATAATGTACAAAATTTATTTCTAATAATTTTTTTTAAATAAACTAATATTTAATTTAATTATTTAAATATTAATTAATCTGAAATTAAATTTGATCTTACAGAAAAGATATGAAGTTTAATAACATGATACTTTTATTGAAATAAAAAATTGATCACGTGCTGGTGTCTGATTATTAAACGTTCCAAATTGTTGTTCATGTTTCACGTGAATTAACAATACAATAAAATACTCCAAAGTAAAAAAAAATTATCTTAGTAGTAAATATAAAATAAAAATCATAAATATAAATACTCTTTTATATGATTAATTATAAGAATCAAATCACGTTCAAATTTCTACTATTAAATCTGTAAAAAAGAGATCATTATTCTGCCTATCAAATTGTTCTAAATATCAGATAGTTCAACTACTCATTTTTCAAATAAAGTATATACTGTAAGTCAGATGCAAATAGTCATTCTGCATCTAAACATTTTTCCATTAATTGAGCATTAAGAAGTGGAGCTTAGTTAATCAGAAATTATATCACTGATTAATGAACGATCATAAAATCTCTCACAATAAGGATATTCTTCAACCAATACATTAATGTACCCCGGTATCAACGATCCCTGCAGCTAACATTCTTCCATTATGTCCAATTATATTTATATTACCTCCATATAGATGACCATAAACGAAAAAGATCCATGAATTTTATATAATCCTGACGAGATTGATCACAAGAGATCAAAAATGACTCCAATAAATATCCACAAGATTCGAGAAATAATATATATTCTTCTTGTTATAATATCTTTAAACGATCATTATACTTGGGTTATCCCTGGTTATACCAAAGGGATACAAATTTTGGGGAATCAGAATTGTCAGAGATTGAACTTGCTAAATTCGATTGTACACTCCAATTTCTCAATCATCCAACATAAATTGATATTAACACCTGTTGTTTCGTTCTACTCGATTGCTTATTACCAAGTAGAAAATACAATTCCTTTTAGTCAACATTACGTTCAGTTACTGGTGGGTTCATCATTTCGTCCTTTTGTAAAAATTTTTTTTTGATTATATTTCATCATATACACACAATACTATAAATATCAGATGCTTTTGTCGAACTAAGTTTCTTCATAAATTTCCTCATAATAGATACATTAATCACGTTATATTAATCACGTTAATTATATCATTGTTAAATGAGTAAATTACTAAAAGCTGTGTGAATATGGATCTTGCTGAGTGCTCGTTATAACAAAAATCCATTTAGTTAAACCAAACTACCAAAAGCGCAAAAGGAAATCCTGCATTGAAAATCCATCAAACTGAATCTTCAATTTATCAGTTAGTTAAATCCAATTTTAATTAATTCTTCATATAGCTTTCCGACTACAACATTGGTACTTGAGCACACCCAATCATTTGGTGAGCAAAGAGCCCTCTACAACTAATTCATTTATATTGCTACATATCTCATTATACCCAATTTCTTTCCATAATTTTACAAGATTATCGCTCTTGATATTAAATTAATTTGACGATTATTCTCATAACCATTCTGTGATGAGAAATGTTCAGTTGCATCTCCGGGAAGTGATCGGTATGGCGGAATAACTCTTGGACGAGATAGGAAAGGTACAAATATTTATTTAAAATTAAATCTTCAATGTCTCAAAAATTTTAAGAAAGAGTATGTGATGTTTGATCTACCGCAAGAGCTCCTACAGTAATTTCATGTCATTACCTCTGTAAGAAATGTCACCTTTCAGTTCATTAGTCGCCTCAGTTATTATTTTAAGAAAACTGGCAACAATAAACTACTTGCCCAAGGATTTTCTTTAGGTATATCAACATCGATATTATATTTCGTTCTTATTGTTCTCATTTCAATTAATTTTGGATTATAGGTACCAAATTGCATCACCAACTATTACGCGAAATATCTTGATAAAATTACTTTTTTTGCAAGTAGGATTTGCATGACTTATACTATTACGAAATTATTCCCTAGTCTGATAGCATGAAAGAGAGTATGTGCTCTGCCGTATTTATAGATCAATTATTCAACACGATCGTGAGAATCTTGAAAGGTAGAATACCAATTACGATTGAGGAAGCAAGTGACATGAGTGTAGATACATATCTAAAAACTTCAACTTTCAATTCATTGCATAAAGATTCTATGATTGTTTGAATTTTTTTTTAAAGAAAATGGTTGAAATTTTTTTTTTTTGATTGTGGGAAGAGTTTGAAGAGAAAAGATAGCAAAAAATCATATTATTTATACTTCTAGATTTTGTAAATTCATGTTTTTTATCTATTGATTGGATTATTTAAGTTTTTAATAACAGTTAATAACAACATGAATGTTATTTCTTCTCCTTTATCATGAATAAAGTCGAAAAAAAAAATTCTCTGCTGATTTTGTACAAATTGAGCTGTCAGGTGAATTATTGGAAAAAGGATAAACTTCCACGATAATGGTTAAGAAGCTAAACCATTTTTGTGATTATTGACTTTTAA
Organism: Rhizophagus sp. LPA8_4_AMF; assembly: GCA_021464525.1. Lineage (NCBI taxonomy): Eukaryota > Fungi > Glomeromycota > Glomeromycetes > Glomerales > Glomeraceae > Rhizophagus > Rhizophagus sp. LPA8_4_AMF. The sequence continues at coordinate 16,549 of JADRCO010000350.1, read as the reverse complement.
AAAAAGGAAATTTGCTAACGCGAATAAAAAATATATTATTTATATAACATATTACTCATGTATAAAAAATATCAGTTGGCTTTTGAAAGATACGATAAATATTCCCAGGTCAATTCATTTATAAGAATTTAAACAATCAATAACCGCTCAATCGCTAAGGAACGCTCAAATAATTTTCTAGGTAAATGTATGTATTATTTTGACAAAAATAAAAAAATTATCACGAAGTTTTTTTTTAACAATTGACATTTAATTAACACATCACAAAAATATTCGATTTTTTTTATAATTAAAAAAATATAAATTTATTAAATAAAAAAATAAGTGAAATAAATATCCAATTAAGACGAAATTATTAATCGAATTTAATTACAAAAACAAGGTGATAGAAAGAGATCATATATATATGAAGTGAAAAATGTTTCTTATTCCGTTTATTGGCGAACATCGGAAATGTAGGTGGTTCATTGAATTGGAATCACATAGTATCCTTCTATGTAGTCGGTATCAATCTTTTCACGTTCTTCTAATATACAGAAAGAGGACATATGTACGGATGTGATGGTGGAGAAAACAGATAATAACACGACGTTTGTTATTAAAAGGAAGATTCGTCTGTTTACTCTCTTACGTACATCAAGTGACCAGTATCGTAGGAAATAATTGAATTATAACGACGAATTAACCATTCGTCGTCAATACTTCCTACACCTGGACACATGGTCACTAATTATTAAAATTTTAAATTATTAATAAATATAAGTGTATATGATTTTCTTTGGTACGAAACTCAATAAATACCTTGTTGTTTTGGTGTAGGATTAAATTTCCCATGATTAGTGTCTTGAGAGATATGTATTTCTTTTCTTGACTATTGATATATCCCCAAGTTTGGGCTTTATAGGAAGGGTTAGTTTCTTGATGTTAGATTTTATTAGCAACATTTTGTTTAGCGAATAAAAATTTTTTTTAGAACGTAGAACTCTTTATATTTCTTTTTTTGATAATGTTTCTGATAAATGCGATAATCATTTACATGAGACAATCAACAGTTACATGGGATGATCATTTTCATTAAGATGCGCGAACGATTGGATAATTGTATTTCTGTTCATATTATAATGAATGTGACTGGTTGAATAATTAAAAACTAAAATTATTAAAACGTTACAATTAAAATTATAGTAATTTAATGACTTATACGAATAAGGATTACTGATAATGGATATACCGTTCGCGCCGAATAATTAAGTTTGGAGTTCTTTGAATAGCCACAATAAAGATAATCATTTGATTAGAAGTTATTAACAATAAAAAGCCACCCGCGCATTGCTTCATGGATTCATGTTCTTATTCTATATTTGCAATCATATTATTTTTATTGTATTGATTGTATGTGAAATAAAGTTTTTTTTTTTTCAGATAATCAATATTTGATTTGTTGATATATCAAAAAAAAAAAAAATGTCAAAGCCTCAAAGGTTATTTTATGAATTGATACATCAGATAAACTGAAAGTGATTATCAGATATATGCGAACAATTGATATTATTATTAAACTAGCCAGTACTTTTTCTCCAGTACCCACGGTATCACAGCATGGGAGCATCAAACAATTGATAATTTTTTTGGGTAGGCAGATCACGCGACAAGCAAAACAATCTACAAACGCATGTTTACGCACGCCCCTAGGACTTCGACTTGATCTACTATTGTTTGAATCATTGGCTTGAACGTTCAACCATGGAACGTTTAGTGATTGGCCGTTAGTGCTGTTGCGATTTGTGGAGACTAACGAAATGTCTTCAAGATTAATGATGTGTTTGCCAGGTGATGATTCTTCTTGAGTGACCTCATCAATAATTGGTGTTTTATAAATAATGTTGGCATAATTATTGCCGTAGTAGAACGCATCAATTGATTGATCGAGTTCGTCTTATTCGAAAGATATCTTACATTAAGGTCATGACCTAGAAACTCAGGGGTCCCGATCACCAAGATTTTCTTCAACATAAAAATCCAAGACGGATTTACCATCCACATTACGAACCGTTTTTGTCATATACCTACAAACATAATGTTTAACCCAATCGATGGCATTGTATCGAAATGTAAATTCTCCATAACCTTTAACGAAGTTGCGTTTACCTTATCATTGTGAAGAGAAAAAATCAGTAAAGGAGGGAAAAATTACTTAGACATAAAACATTTAGATACTTACACTGTACCAGCCGGGGCATGCAACAAATTTTCCCCTTAAAAACATCACGTCCCCCTACTCAAAGTCCTCAATCTGAGTTGGTATGTTCTGATCAAATGAGATAAAAACTTTCACTTTGAGATAGATTACCCTCGTGGAGTCACTATCATCTAATCTAGCGACGGTCATAACTTCCTCTACCGTAAATTCTTGTGTCAAACTTTCCGTAGAATCATGGACGTAACAGATAGTGGAAACTTTTGCGGGGATGATGAGAGTTTTTTTTTTAGAGAAATATGATAAAAAGCGAGGAAGAGGAGAGCCTTTTATACCTTTCTTTCCAAGTTTCCAAATTTCCAAAACTAATTATAATATCACAAATTTTTCATTTATTGGAAATGAAAAAAAGAATAATCTGAAGTAATACGAAATTTTTCTCATGAAAAAAAAGTGGCTTCGTTATGATCATAAGGAGATAAAAACGGAAAATTAGCCTTATAGAGATAAATAAAATTTTTTACCATGAAAAAACAAATCATCATCCGCACCACTTTTGATAATAAAAATATTTTGATTTTACATAATGTTTTGCATCATTATAAAAAATTTTTCCCAATAATTATTTCATTCTACCTATTATAAATAGAGATTACCTTATTAACGGGGCTATGCAACTCTAATTATAAAGTTACTTATAAGGAAGATTTTTTTTTCCTTTATAGATGAGCTATTAAGCTATTTTAACTGCAGACTTCACAGCCTCAGATTCACGAATTATTGATCACCATTAGTTTTAAGGGTTAGTACTTAGTACCAATCATCACCTTTTTGTATTGAACACAAATTTTACAACCATAGTTAATTTCTGCTTATGCTAGTAAACTATCTTGAAGGACATCTCGAATTCCTTATCTGATATCATGCTTTTTAAATGTATCTATGCATGTTGATCTGTAGAAATGATATTTATTTTTTTGATCCATGTTCTTTTTCTTTTTACAGAACTTTATTATCGTAATGAATTGCAATATGATATCAACTGAATCTATTGTTCACCTTTGTATATTTGCGTAATTATTTATAGACGCCTAAGAAAAACTTATGGAATCTCTTTGCTATATCTTCATTGTAAGTCATCAGAATTTGATCCGCATTAGGATTTTTTGGCCTGCATTATTATGATCTTGGCCGGAATTATAAAAGTTTATTACAATAAAAATCTTTTTTGTTTTAATTTATTTAGTTCCCTGAATTTCCTGATCTTAAATCTGATCTTCTATTGACACATGATTGTTTATCTATAAAAAAAAATTTGCAACAATCAAGTGAATCAACATATGAAATTTAAAATAATTCGTCCACACTTGTATCACAATTCACGGAGCGAAGCCATAATTTAAGTTTATTTACATTCGAAATAGGTTTTTTTCGGCTGCAAATGATTATCTGACTAACCATTTTTTGTTTCTAATCAATTTTTTTTTTACGTAGTTTTTATTATTCAAATTTTAAGTCACTAAGTCAATACACTGACATTTTCGTCCAGTATCTCCAAGTTCTTGGAATTTTTTAACAATCTCAATTCTGCTAACACATAAACCACCTTAAGATCGAAGATTATTCCTAGTTGAAATTATTAATTCTATCATAACATGTTATTAAAAGCGAGAGCTACATCAAACTCTACTCAGTTCTCTCAATTTCGGCTTCTCCTTTATTATATTTAACCGTTTTAAACGCATTTGGAGAAGGAAGAATGATACTTAAATACCAATAACTAATGAGAGGAAGTCGTTACTTGAAATGAAAGTGATAGGTGAGGATGATCTAGTGACTTTTCATAAAGTACTAGCAGAGAGTATTTTTCGATTATTTTTAATGAATTTTATTTAATAATATTTTTTGGTTTACAGTATGTCATTCGGTTAGAGTGTAGGCATACTTATAGAAGATTAAGAAGATTTTTATTACAATACATTTTCATTAAAACATAGATTATATTATAACATAAACAATTAATGTATATAATATTAGAAAAAATTTATTTTACAACAAAACTTATTCTATTGTAATTTTAACTAAAACTTATTGAATGCTCACGCGGCAAATTATAAAACTTGGCTTTTTATCTACTGTAGATTACAATTGAATAATGGTAATTAGGAAATAATAAAAATATAAAAATCATAGTGTTAATAAAATAACAAATTATAAGCGAGATAAAGGCGTCAATATATGAACAATCCACTTTTTTATCAGTTTATATACAATATCAAATTATAGATGTAAGGAAATAAAAAATCGAATAAAATTTAAATTTTCGTAATTGTTTCCATTTAAGTGTATTAAATTGTATAAATAGTATGTGATTCGATAATCCTTTAAATTGTGTACTGTAAAATACGCGCTTGATTTTAATAAAAACCAGTAAGAAATTAATTGATTGACTATAAAATTATCGGATTTGGATTTTTGTATAACTGAAATTCTATACTGGGAAAAGTTGAGTTACACAGTCTCATGCATCGCGCTTTGAACAGTTTTATAAAAATTAATTTCTGGTTTCGCCAAAAAGATTCTACAATATTTATTTTTTTATCGATAAATACATAGCACGATATTATAAACAATCAAATCATAATCTTTAACACGATGAAAATCATCAGTAGTGAAAATCACCACTTTGTAATATGTGGAGCTGCGGCGACTTTTCTATCAATTACTAGTGGCTTATTAGCCTTGTCATTATCATTATGATCGCTGCCCAAGTCATGACGTGATTATTTGAGAATTCGGTATTATAAAATTTTTTACAAGGATATCGCTCTGATCGCTCTGATCTCTATTAAATTCTGGTCAAAGTTAGTAGTTATTTATTTTATCATATTTTACGTCTTTACAATTCCAAAGCATGATTATAAATACGTGCTTTCAATTAAAAAAACCAATAATTAATGCAGGATCAAATTTTATTGATAATTTTTAAAGAATTTTAGAAACAGTAAATAATAATATTATTAATAATTTGGAAGAACTTTAGATTTATTTTTAAGACAAAAATTTAAATTTACATGATTAGATATATTTTAAGATAAAATTTAAATTTACATGATTAGATATATTTTAAGACAAATATTTAAATTTACATGATTAGATATATTCTATAACAAATATTTAAATTGAAGTGATGGACCAAAAAAATTTAAGATTATCCCCAATCTTAAGTCTACCCCCGTGTATTCTCCTTTAATTAAGTCACGGGCCGTTTACTTATAACGCGCATATTAAACGAGCCCGTGACTTTACTTATAACGCGCGCCTCCCCGCGTCTTCTCCCCACCGCTTTTTCTTGGGGATAATATTTTAAATGTGTCACGGCACGCTATATGTTGCGTGCCGTGCCCCAATAATCCACGAATTTAGTGGATGTCGTTTCATGTTGCCTTCTTGAGGACGTTTATTGTCAGTTATCAAAGAAGAAGTATTATTAAGTTTATAAAATGTAATGATTTTAATGATTTTGTTAATCATGGTTTTAGTGATTTAATAATTTGATGATTTAATATTTTAATTTTGTCAATTTTATCAATTTTGTAGAAATCAGTAAAGAAATTTTTTCATGGTTTATATATCTTAAATTTACTTATGATTATGATAAGGCTGGTTACCAATTTAATTAATTAATTAATATAGTTACATTACCCCTTTAAACAAACCAGCGAGGGGTCATTTAGGTTTCGAATTTAAAATACAAATATTAACGTAATAAATTTAATCACTTAAGTTATCACATTTCCATATTTCAATAAGTTATGATAATCGTTAAATAAAGAATTCCTTTAATTCATCACAGTCGGAATTATCGCGTTATTTAAAAAATTATTCCAAATATAGATCACAAGAAGAATGAAGCATGTATGAAATGGACCAGTTATAATTTGAATAGTATGAATAATAAGCATTTCAAAGATTCATATTTCTAGGCCAAAAATATCATCATCAATAAAATTCACTTGTCTTAATACGTTTCATTTTTTAACTAAACAAAATAATGAGTCATTCAAATATAGATAATCAATAGGTAATAAGCTTATATCATATGTTTATCTCACAAAAATCGGAAAGTTTATTATTTCTGGCAATTCCGATATAATCCCAAAAATAGGTTACAGGATCGGGAATTTATGAAACAAGAAAGATGTCAAATTTCTGGACCAGTCGCATTTCCTACAGTATAGTATGGATATGCATAATCTTTTATCATTACAATCAGGAAGTTTTCGGGACTAATCCGATATACGAGATAGATTATCTAGAATAAAATTTTAGACGAAAATACTTTCTTTAATTAGAAATACAACCCATAAAAATAAAATTTATGAACAAAAAGGAGAAATTAAAAATTAAATTAGCCGAATGCCATCACTATTGTCCAATCATCAATTCATTTGAATGGAAGATCATATTGTATTTGTACTATCTGTCTATCTCACAAAGTTTAAACTTTAATACATTAATGATGAATGTTTATTAAACAAGGTATTTCTTTCAAATGCAACTTTCATTGGTATGAGTCTTTACTGTTTCTGTTTAAAATTTTAAACCCTTTTAATCAATGAAACTAAAGAACGTAATAAAATTAGTGTTACAAATATCAATAAAATTTGTCATCTCATCGAGGATTTAACTTATACGAAGGTACGAAAACCTTCATATTTTCTCGTAAATACAAAGAAATATGCAACTTTCTGAAAAAATTATTAAAATTTATACCAATAAGAATTTTATGATAAATCAGGAGTAATTCAATCGACGTTACTGAAAATGATAAATTACTAGTGCACCCCACGTGAAATATAATCACATGACATACAAATATGAATTTTTGATTGGCTCATCTTTTAATTTTATTATAACAAAGAAATTTTTTTTTTATAGAACACCAAGAATGAACAGAATTGATGAAAATAAAACAAGGTCGAGGGTAAATTACATCCAAACACTACCAAGAATGAATAGAATCAACAAAATAAAGCAAGATCGGAAACAACGCCAAAAAGAATAAGATAGCCATTAACATTTCGCTTTCGAGGAATCCACAAAAAAAAAAAGAAGGTTAGTAAACGTTCCTGAACGAAACAAAACAAAAAAAAAACGGCAAGACACTTACCAGGAATCCTTTTCTCCTCAAGGAGTCCAGAGTATCATTCCTACAAAAAAAAAGAATAAAAGAACGTTAGTAAACGCTCCTGAACGAAGAAAGCAAAAAAAAGAAGAAATAAAAAGTTCTATTTCGCTATTTTCGCTATAAAACATCAATAATTAACATTTATCACCTTAAACTTCTTTATCAGTAAGTTAATGAATGGCCTTTTGAGTGTGCCACGTAGAATAAATCTAAACGGTACTAAATCTTACGGGAAAAAAGGTGGATTGGTAGGATGTTAATGAGATAAATAGATTGATTGATATTTGTACGCCAGAAATCTTATATGTCTTCTTTGTTGATCAATGGGTATTCTATCTATTCCACATATACTTTATAATATTCAAGATACCCTGAAGGATTGATCTTGGAAATAATTATTTATCTTCCCATCTTCTCCATATCATTTTCCTTTCTTCATTATTTCTTAGCAATATCAGCAATTATAACGTGTTATATATTATTTTTTGTTCTTCTTCAAACAGATGTTTAATTGAATCAAATTTGAATTCAACATGTTTTCAAACTCGTAATGACAATTTTTTCTCCTGGTTATTTGTTTTCATTCTTTTAAATAAACCAAAATGTTTCATGTCTCTCATCTCTGATTGTTTCAGAAATCTGTTAATTTACGTTCATGCTTAGAGAAATATTTTTGAATTGACTCAACAAATTATAACACGGTGATCATCAGTCTCGCCGCGTGTTTTTTTTAATCATCCGTTTAACTTGTTCATTTGCCTCGCCCTCAAAAGTTTGTGAGAATACGATACAAACGGGTTTGAAATCCTAAACGATCCATGAAAATTTAGTTGTCGAGTCGAAATGTTTTTAGAAGCTAAAGAATTGGGGTAAAGTTCCATGATTTGTGCATTCGTTCCTAAATTAAAAATTTAATCAATATATGAACTGTTTAAACAAATTGATTAAAACTAAATAAATTTATAGTCTAATATTGATCTTTTATAAATTTTTTGGATCAAAAAAAGGTGAACTAATTAAAATAAAACTATCGATATAATACCAATCCTTCCATTGATTCTAGACATCAGCAGCCCTTTAAGACATCGAGGTTGGTAGTTATGCAGAATTACTGGACCTGGCTTGTTTTAAAAAAAGAGTTTGAGAATTGTAAATATTAAATAAAGCACTATTATTATATTTAGCACTGATTAATACCTTATCAAATAAAATTCTATGTACAAAATGTGCGGAAGTATATATAAGGATTTCGTGTGCTTTGTGCACAAAAATTTTCTTGGTCATGTGTGGAGTTTCGCGCACGCGCAAATTCCGCATATTGAGTTTCAACTTTCAAACACTGAATTAACAATGTATATGACAATGGTAATTCCTAACATTTAGAAATAAAATAAAAAAAAAAAATTGGGTTTGATTTCAAAAAATATAATTAATTTACCATTATCGTTACCATCAGTATAAAATAATTCTTTCCAACACTATCTTTAACTTCGGATAAGTCCCAATTGATTAAAAAATTTAAGAATTTCGAGTATAAAAATTTTTTTTTTTTTTAAAAAAAAAAATAACTTCTTAAAGTACTTCGTATATTGAAAAATTTTGACCAATTTTTCCTTCTTCAAGTCCCAACTTTATCTTGACTGTTGCTAAATATAAGTAATTCATAAACCATCATGAGCTTCGACTTCGGTTTTCCCTATGAAACTCTCAGCAATTATCTCACTAAATAGTTTCACAGCTAAACAATCAATTAAAATTGACTCTTCCTGAGCAAAATTTGCCTTCTTTTCAATAAATCCCATATATATATTATACAATCATGAATCATCAGCATCAGAAATTAACATCCATCTGAAATAAAATTCATTTAACTTATAATTCCACCATGTTCCTGAAAATTATGTGTACAAAACCCTTTCTCTATATCTCACACTTTTACTGTACTATCAGCTGATCCTGTTGCAACTGATTAGTCAACATCCATTACAACTAGAGATGTTATAGATGCTTCATGTGCCTAACCATCCCATACGAAGTATAAGTTAAATAGTAATGATGATAGAAAATTTGTTGACGTAGAATTAGTGAGTTAACTTAAATGATCTCATGCATTTTCCTGTTTTTAAATTCCACAATTTAATTATACTTTTAGTTTTTATTTAAACAATTCTCAGACGGCGCGTTAGACGAACACTGTAAAACGTTTGATGAAATGTTGAAATAGCATGCTGGATAATGAGATCAACTGGATGTATGCAATCTACTATTTTAAATCTTCCCATATCTTAAATTCCAATTATGAACTTTAAAACTTAGTTCTTCATCATCATTTTTGCTTTTCTTAATTTCGTCTCGCGCTTGTTAAATCGCAAAAAATATTTTGATTTTTTAGAGCGAGGTTTAGTAAAAAAAAAATTGTGGAATTTTGAATAAATAAAATAAAAATAAAATAAAATATTCGCACACCTTGTTTTAATCAGAATTTTACAATGAAGTCCTATTCAAAGAGAGATCAAAACTATAATTGAAGAAGTAAATGGTACTTACTACCCCTAAAAATTCCTTCCAAATATGCATTAAATGACGGATAAGAATGTCCATGATATAAATTCGAGAATCAAGGTCTGCGAATAGGTACCTAATACAAAATCGAAATATACCGATAAATGCAAGAATACCCGTGAGCACTCGAACATCTCAACTTATTCAAACTGTTCAAAATCCAATCCATTTGTTACAAAATTACTCGACAAGTATTTTAGCATTATTCTCATTATACTGCACCGATACCACTGCCCGTCCATATATATCGCGTGTCCATACCATACATATTATATATCGCGTGGAGTGAAGAATCAAGAAGTATTCAAGGAGCAGCTCATTCGTGTATTTGAAGAAGGTTCGATTAAAATAAACTATTTCACCCTCATTAATTTAACCATATTGATCTGTCATTCTTGTTTACAAAGCGCGCCATTGTCTTGTTCTGCGACAAAGTTGATTGTCGGGTTGTCCTTTTAAATTGAATATTGTCCAATTCGAATCTTTTTTCTGTTGGATTTTCTTTATACCCATTCGAAGTTATTCCAATTGTTTTGAATTAATTGTTTAACACCATCCTTGATTATTATTAGTAAATTGTTTCCGGCTTGTACAAAAAAGATTGGTCTTATTTTAATTGAAAATCAAGACCAACTGCCCCGATCACGATTTCCACGGCCCCAACTACGTGCACTACAACCACCGCGAGGAGGTCGGTCCTTTGCAAGATTATCATCATTGATTACGTCATTGTGCTTTGATTGCTTAATAGTATAATTCATACCATCAGTTTTTTGGCCAATTAAGGGCTTAATATGAGCTTTTCGAAAAGTACGAGTATAGCTTTCATTATCTTCTCCTCCCAGAGAAAATTTTAATTAACATGTGACTTGAATTTCTTTCAATTGACGGAGAATCTTTAGTTTTAGAGTTCGTTCTGTTCAACTCGAAATTTGCTTAACTTCACCTCGTGACAATGGGCGATATCATTGCAGATGCAAACTCTTATTATCAGCAAGTATACCATCGATTGCAATATCCAATTATGGGACAGCCAGAAATTAAACGATGTAACCATTCATTCTTTGCTCTTAAATTTGAAACCTTTATCTCACTTGCTAAGCCATCTATCCAAATCTTCTAAGAGTTTCTGATCACAATTGTGCTGTTTTAGATGATACAAGTGAAACGATTGCAGAAATTGCATCAGAAAGTTTCTTTCAGAGGCGCTATAATAGTTTATATACCGCTTTTTTTGTCCACGTTTCGTTTTCTCGGGAGATCAAGTACTAAATCGGCATCAACATAAATCTTTGGTTTTAGTGTTTTTTTCGATTAAAGAACCTGCTGTGTAGAAGTAAAGATCTTAAAGCAGAGGATTCTTAGGAAGTAGAAGTTTTGATCTCTGAATTCAACGTCTGAACCCTGGCTAAATCGGAATTAATTACTAAAATTAAGAATTTATAATTTATATAAAGTTTCAAAAAACAACTTACGCGTATGTACAGTACGTAACTTTTGGCATTTTTGAAAAAAAAAAGATTATCAAGCCGGATTAGCACGTGTATATGGTGTAACACAAGTAATCAATATAAAAAGTATTAGCTTACTGGAAGTCCGATGTTTTGTTTCCATATTTTTCGTTACAATTAATATCTGACATGGGGTAAGTTTCTGTCTACTTTAAAATGAAATTTTGACTTTTAATGGTTTTTTTAATACAGTACTTTCTTTTTACGATTTTGATCCAGCAAAATCAAATCTCAATAATACAATTGACAATATTTACATTATTTAGAAAAATACTTTTTGTATAGAAATTTTTTTTTTTCTCATTGTGATATCATATCCATTCAATCATTTTTAGAGTGAGGTGTATCCTCAGTAAAATAGGTCACTTTTTAGCCTTTTACTGCTATTTACGAAAGAATAAGGCGCAAAGTTAAATAATGGCTGAACTCCTCTAAGCCAGAATCCTTGCTAGAATGTGACGATTTTTTTACTTGCCTTATTATTTAGTTATATGAAATATAGCTTTTGCTTCTATCAATTCTATACGTTATCACAAATTCCATTGCGAAACCTACTATTTAATAATGGGGACGGCTCAATGACGTGCTATTTTATGATTTGAGGTTTACAAGTTAAATCCTCAATAAATTTTATTGGAATTTAATCCTAATAATTCATATTATTTATGATTGTTATACAATGTTCCTCTACCAAGATTTGATAATCACATCTTTGGATCGCTACCTTCAGCAACAAATGCTTTTAAATAGAACGACTTCAATGGCGTGAGATATTTTGAATACTCATTTTTATGCTCAATCTTTGGACAAATTTGTTCGTGATCAAAATCCTAATCATGCTAGGAAATTGCTCATTTGGCACTACATTAGCTTTCTTTAACTAATCAATCACCAATGTTTAAAAATGACGCGACATATAGAACATTTTCTATCACTTTTAAAATAATTTTATCCATTATTAAAGAAATACGACGAGGTATGAAAGGACACATTATTTATCTTTTTATAACGGGTAATATTTATTTATTTAGTTGTACCACTTTTACAGCTAATGTGATATATAGGAATTTTTCATGGCGGAATTTTTACACAAATTATGGTAAATTGAATTTTCATAAAATCTAATTGAATTCATGGTGCACAATTCTTTAAAACTTACCTTCAGTTATTAAAAAATAATTTTAGGTTTTACAATGGTAAATTAGGATTTGGGAGCCTTATTAGTTATTATAACTTATAAGACTTTTTGAAGTCCAGTAAATCTAATAATTAAAGCATGGTAATCTGTTAATTCAATTAACTAGCTATGTAATCTACTTTTTGATATAATTAATCATTAAATTATAGATCAAATAATAAATATAATTTAATTTACAAGATAATATACAATAAAAAGTATTATTTATTTTTATTTTGTATACCTATTGCTATACTACTTTCTATACAAATTATTGTAAAATATATATTAATAAATTTGATTTTTATAAATTTTATTTAATAATTTCAATTTAACATCTAAAAATATATTTAATCTTCTTTTAAAAATACAATAAATATGACAAATAAAATTAAAATTCAAATTGTCTAAGTATTAAGAAAATTGCTAACACTATATTAGCATTATAATGTACTTTTAGCCAGAATTAAAAATCTAATAAAATACTAGCCAGAATTACATCACTAGTGATCATTACCACTTGGTAATTTAGTAATATCCAAATATTAATATAAAATAAATAATTAGCAAAAAAAATGGGATTATATTTATAAAATTATAAATATATTTTAAAATATTTCAATTATTTATTATTTATTTTATAATTGCTTATTGATCATATAAAATTTAAAAAAATTGCTTATTTTAAAGTATTTTTCAAAAATTTTAAATTATATATCCTATTTTTTAATTAATCATAATAATCCAAATTCAATAAAATTTATACTATTAAATTTATCTTAATAAAAAAACAATTTAATAATAATAATTTATTTTTCTAACTTTAATATTTATTAAAATATAATATAAAGTGATTTTATTTAATATAGATAAAAGATATTTAAAATTCTAATTATATAATAAAAAAATCTAAATATTTTTATTTATATTAAATAAAAATTTACTTTATATTTTATTTTAATAAATATTAAAATAACAAAAAATAAATTGGACTTTTTATTATTAAAATAAATTGGTTATTATGATTATTAAAATAAATTGGTTATTATGATTATTAAAATAAATTAGTTATTATGATTATTAAAATAAATTGGTTATTTGATTATTAAAATAAATTGGTTATTATGATTATTAAAATAAATTGAATTTTTTATTAATAAATCTTTCAACAAATTCATAATAATTTTAATTTCACTATAATTTGTTTTAATTGATCTATTCATTTATTTTATAAAGTAAGTTATTAGTAATTATTGGATTATCTTGTAAAGTTTAAAAAGTCTTTTATATCAATAAAGCCAAGTATCAATTATTATAAGCATTTAAAAGTTTTTCTTTAATATTATTTAATATATTTAAGGAATTTACAAATTTCTTATATTCAGTAGCCAATTCTTTATACTATTTAATACTTCTACTTTTTCCTATAATTTTAAATGCTATTGCCAGTGGTAACTAAATTGTTGTAATAATAATATTATAATGTATAGTTGTTAAAATTTATATAAAAAGATAAAATTTACTAAATTGACTAAGATATATTTAATTGTTCAAAATTTTTTCCAATTGTTTTTATAATATAAACTAGTAGAGTATTAAACCATATAATAAATTTTATATAGTAATTTTTGATGGGTGATATTTATTAATTATAATTAATAGATTCTATAATTATATATTTTTGTAATTACTAATTCTTTCAAATTCTCTTCTAAATAGTAATATTGTAAACCAAATTAAATCATATTCTAAATTGTCTTATTAGTCTAAATTAGATCATCGCTAATACAGTTTTAAGGCATTATTAGAATGGACCAATAATTTAGACTAAAAGATGATTTGGGATATTTGGTCTACAACAGTCATGATATATTAACCAAAAGCTAATAATATAGAATATATTGCATTATTTTTGATTAACATAGTTAAAATTGAAGCATAATATCATATGGGATCTTTGCAATAAAAAGGGACAAAACTCTAAAAAAAATAAAAAATAAGTTAATATAAAATCTGAATAAATTATAACATTTTGAAACATTTTTGTCATATAAATATAGAATTAATTTTTTTTGTAGTTTCATTCCTTTTTATTGCAAAGCTCCTATATTTACCATTTACAGTCAACTCTTGATATAGTAAACCTTTGATATAGTGATTTTTTAATAATAATGTGATAAATAGAATAAATTTCCCTTGTTATAGCAAATTAACCAATCAAATTGCTTAAATTTTTACTATAATCCTATAATAAAGTTGATCTGTAGAATTTAGAGTTCACTATATCAAAAGTTAACTATATGCCTATACAAAAATTTCCAAATTTTTGACCATTCTTTAACTATAAATTATTTGATAAAGTTAATTGATAATAATGATCTGGATGATTTCCTAATGTTAATAAATTTGGTTGTTAATAATAAAATATATAATTTCTTAGTTTAAGAATTTCTGTGTTTAAATAATGCAGAATTGTCCAAGATTTTAAATTTTCTTTTAATTATCTATCTCTTTTAATAAATCCATGTAATTTAACACCATTATAAATTTTACATTATTCATTTAAAACTATTTTAATGCTTCTTCATTTATACCATTATATAGTACAAGTAATTTCATTTTAATTTCTTTTACTGTCTTATAATCAGATCCTTTACTTAAAATAATTTTATTTTATATCTCTGTTGTAAGATTAAGTTTAGAAACATTAGGAATATAAGTATTTAATGCATTTTGTGGTAAATATTGGATGAGTGCTAGGAATAAAGACCAATTAAACAAATTTATTTGATCTCTTTTCCCAGTACTTACCCTATATAATCCAATTATCTTGATATGTAATAGGTTGCTTATTTTTAACCATGATAATTTTAATTTTAATATAACATAAATTTTGCAAAGATGCATATCATAGTAATTTTTAATACTATTTGAAAAATTACAATTTGGACAATCTTCTTTACAATTACTACATTCTCTCTTTGACATTTATTTCAATACATTACCCAGAACCAATATACAGTAATTTGTCTTTTTTATTACCAGCTTCAATTTTTTTAATATATTTTTCTCTATTTATATTAAATGTATATTATATTATCAATTATATTAGTTAACTTAATTTCTTTCTTATTAATTTCCTTCAATATGGTTAACTGTAAGTCTATTCATTTTTTATTGTTCAGATTTTTAATCGCAAAATCTATTAACCAATTCAAATATGTGATCAAAATTATAATTGAGTTAGCAATCAAAAATTCTACTTTTTTGTAGATCAGTAAAATCTGATCACTGATCAAATTGCATAATTTTGTTACCTAATAACTATATAATATTTCTTTAATTAATTTGGAGTTTTCTTTCTACTTTGGCATTTTAATCTATATTTTTAATAAAGATTGTTTAGAAATATACCATTTAGCAACTTATCCAAAAGAAATATTAACAGTTTTGTTATTATTATATTGTATTAAAGTTTCATTAATTTCATTCATATTTTTTTAGAAAAAAATAAAATGTCACAAAAAAAATAAAAGTAAAGGTTTTGCATAAAAGATAAAAGAATATATTTTATATTATAAAAATTAAAAGATAAGTTTCACGTAATTATATCTTATGAATAATAATTAATCCCTATAAAAAGTATTATACTTAAAATATATTTAAAATATATTTAAAATATACTTAATTTAAAAATTGCAAAATACTTATAATATATTTTTAATATATTTAAAATATACTTAAAATTATCTTAAAATATATGTTAATTTTTACCAAATACTTAAAATATATTTAAATTATATTTAAATTAAAGGTAAATTTATTCCTCACCCCGGGTGAGATTAATATTCCTCACCCCTATCACGTGATAGATGTTTTTGCTGGCTTATCTTTGATTGGCCAATTTTTTT
>JADRCO010000349.1:0-36580 GCA_021464525.1 Rhizophagus sp. LPA8_4_AMF | reverse complement strand
TTTATTAGTAAATAAGCAGACATAAATTTCAATGTAAAATCAATGATATTTTTATCAATAAAGCATATTTTTATTGTTTTATAGAAAGTAAATAATTTATTAAATTTTAAAAACAAAATTTTAAGAGCATGAAATTAATATTTTTATACCTTAAAGTATGAAAATTTAATTTTCTTTATATTTTTATATTTTAAAAGTGCCGCGAGAAGTGAAAAAATTTGCAATTATTATTTTTTCTAAGATAAATGTTACACAAAAAAGCAAATTAGGCTGATGCGCCACAAAAAATCACGTGGGGGCAGAAAAGTGTCGGTGATACTGGGGTAAATGGACCACCTGATATAAACATAATATTTCAGGAAATGATTATCGTTTACTCATTATAAAAATACTAAATATTAATATTTATTGTTACCATTACACAAAAAAAAAAAAATAATATAAATAGTTTCACCGGAGAATATTTACTTTCTTCCTCTTTATACTTTAAAAATTTTTTTTTTTTTTAAAAAAAAAGACTTTATTTAAAGATCGATCTTTTTTTTTTCCTTAAAAAAGTTAAAAAGAAAAATGAATTTTTCGAAAGAAAAACCAGCGATACAACCAGATTATTCTCATAATGATGATACTATTGATGAGTCGTCATATGACTTCGTAGATAGTTACGATGAAAATGACGAAGAATTTGTTCCTCAGAAAAGGGCAAAACATGATACTTCTAAAAACAGTAATAATGAGCAACCTAGTAAATCCCTTTCTGTACTTAAAGATTATATAGATATTACACCAGAAGAATTGGATAAAAAATTTGGTGATATGAAAAGAATTGAAGCTGAAAACTCTTCTCTCTCTGAAAATTTGAAACAAAAATCAACAGATTTAGATTCTATGATTAAAAATTTTAATAAGATAGGTGATCTAAACAAAGAACTACAAAATGAAAATAAGAAATTGAAAGAAGATAACGATAATTTATTAAGAGAAAAACAAATCGTAGAACAAGACTTCGCCAAAGCTAAAGATTCATATGAAACAAAAATAAGGAACTTGGAATTAAAATTACAGGCTCAGAAAACAAATGATCAAGCAGAAGAAATTATTACATCTTTACAAAGTCAATTAAGTAGTAAAGAAAACGATATTCATGATCTTAAGCAAAGAAATACAAAACTCAAAGATGAAGCATCAAGATATCAATCGGTACTTGGTGACGCAATAAGTGTACGTTTGGATAACAATGATCAAAATAATCCTGTTCATTTGAAACAAGATATTTTGAGCTTACAACGTAAATTGGAAAATTATGTCACAAATTTGAAAGTTAACATAGATATTAATGTTAAGGAAGTAAATGTTCTTATAAAACAATATGGTTGTCAGAGAGAAATGAAACCGGGAAAATTGGATAAACCTTTTATTAAAGCGGTTTTACAACGCAAAGTAATACAACAAATTTTCGATTTTTTAAAAAATTATAGGAAATATAGGAATTCTCTAGAATCTCTAGAATCAGATATTGTTATAAAAACGAATGAATTGTCAGATATGATAAAGAAATTCTCAGAAACTCGTGTTGGAAATAATGAAGTATCTAAAGTTACAGCAATTAAAATTCGTCAACAAGTTTACCAACTTCTCGGTAATCGTGGTTTCTCAGATATTATTTCTTCTCATGGTACTCACATTCATAATTTTATTTTTCGTTCTAGCAAGAATTTGAATGAAATTATGAATCAATATCGTCAAATCAATGATGTTGATAGAAGGAATGAAGTGGAAAAGTTGGCACAAACACTTATTAGAGATGTATTAAGAATATTTTGGTTTCGTTTAATGATTCAAGAACCAATACCTGAAATTAAATTTTTTGAAAGTAATGAAAAAATAAATCCAGATTTAATGATTGGTAGATGGGAGGATGATAAATTTGATGAAATATGTGTGGATCTTTGTTATTTTCCTTTGATAGGAAGGGATTTAGACTCAGATTATAAAGTAATCACACCTTCCAAGATTATATCGCGTCCAATTAAAAATCAACTTGATTCAAATGGAGAAGAGAATGTGCAGAACAAAACCGATGGGAGCATTGGTTATATAACAAAGTTCTTTAATATTTTGAAATAAATTTCTGTAATATAAATTAATTTATATTTATGATAAATGTATAAATATAATCTCTGTCACATAATCCCTCCATATATTATATACTGTATGTTATATTAATAAACATCGTTATCATCGTACTAAAAAAAAATAATCTTCAATTTTAACGTTGTTGGTATAATTCTTTGAGGTACATATATTTGAGATTGAGCGAATCAATCATGTATCGTAATAAATTATTAAGTTTTCGCTCTTTTGCAATTATCTGGCACTCAATTGTTTGTTTCTCTTCTAATAATTGTCGTCGACTGACTAAAATAAAATTCGCCTTTTTAGTTTGAATGTTTGAATTATGCTATATATATAAAAAAAAGCATTGAAAAATATATGTTATTTACAACGAATAATGGATTTTATTATAGTGCTTCTGATAATTCACTTTCGGAATAATCATCTAAAGATTTTGGCGTTCCAAGGATAATGAAAACAATACTGGGAGTTCTTCCCAATAATTTGCAATGTCTTCAGATTCGTGAAGCGAGTCCTTTCGGGATTCCAGTTGTATTTTATCTCGAATATTCTCTTTGAGTATGTTTAACTCTCCACAAAGTACTGTACACAGTGAAATTCGATATAATGGAACCATCCGTTCCATTGTCAAAAATCCGGTATATCAAGAATTCCGTTATATCGAGGGTAAATTAATTATACGTTATGATAATCTGTTCCGGATCCCAATTCAGATATATCAAGATTTTACTTATGATCCGTTATATCGAGGTTCCGTTATATCGAATTTCACTGTGTAAAAAGATCCGTAATATCATACATGAGAATATTTTAGAATTGAAATGTATTTGGGTATTAGATAAAGGTTTTTAAATCTCACTGAAACTTTATTAGGGCTATAAAGCAAACGCCAAGCTTAAGGGTAGTTCATTTTCAGCTGTCTGATACAAAATTCAGAGAATCAAATTTTGATGAATTTATTCTTATCTGACCGGTCATTTACAAACAAGTCAAATCCTTTAAAGTTTCGTCTGTATAATGTTATATTAATAATCCTTAAGATTTATAATTCCCATTATCTTTGAGAAACGTGAAATTATGGTTAATAATGGTGATTAGTCTTAATGATAAAAGGATTGACAGAAGTTATGAAAATTTTTTTTAAAATTGTACACGCACATTAGGGACAGTGGGGGGTGTACAAATATAAACGTACAAACTGGCCCGAGTTTAGGAGTTATGCACTTGCACGTGATAACGTTAACGTTAACGTTAACTCCGGCCAGTTCGTACGTCATCCTTAACTTACGCATCATGTGTACGATATTAACGTACGCACTGGCCGGAGTTAAGTGTAAAACTATCACGTGCAAGTGCATAATTTCTAAACTCTGGTAGGATGTACGTACACACGGTGCGTACGTTAAGGAACCTCCGTTTAATATAATAAAAAATTATACTATATAAAGCACCTCTTTTTTGCACTTAATGCCGGCCAAGATCCTCATAATTCTGGCTATGGGTGCTTATTTTCGAGGATGCTTACTAACCGCAAAATTTTTCATATCCGATCTGCGGAATTAAGCAAAAATCACTGGATAAATCTAATTAACATCATGTTTCATGCATAACATGTTAAATAAATTGTCCTGTCTTATTTTTCGACTTATCAATGAATGGAACGAGAGAAAACCCAGGAAGGAAAATCCTACGTGAACGAGTAGCCTACTTCAAGATCGTGTAGAACCATCGTAGACAATTAATTTTCACAGAATTAGTGAAGCTGAGCGAAGCCTAAATTCTTTAATAATAGATGCAGGTTTTATCTTAAATCCGGTTTTCAAGACCTCCTTTGCTGAACAGGGAACAGGGTGTTCATGCAAAAAAAATTCGGATAACCTCTTAAATATTTTTCTACTCGTTTTCATCATGTAATATCATTTTTTTTCTATATATAAAAAATTAAGTATTTTTTTTTTTTCTCAGTAAATACGTAAAACAATTTTCGGGAAAATGTTTATTTGAGAATATGTCTTGTCAGGAAATCGTTATCGGGAAAAGGTTAAGTCGGGAAAATGGTTGTCGGGAAGCAGGCCCGTAAACACTTTTTTAAACTATGACATTCAATCATACAGTACAAACGTAAGAAATTATAATTCCGTTTCCTGAGGAATACTATTTCCACTAATTCCTTTGAGTCATTTTCTTTACGTATCGGGATTCGATAACTAGTCTTATGTTTCTTAGGTGATACAATGTGTATAGCATCGTTAATAACCATCCCAAATAATGATCAAGATAATCAACCCAAATATTGTGATCTTGGACGGGACATTAAAAATTTAAAATTTTCTGGGTCTCATCATTGACTAATAATGAAAATTCACTTTTAAGATTGGTTGTACCTTAATGCTTTTCAATTCACGAAAGTAATTTATTGCCATCTTATATTCTGAAACTTATTATAATATGAATTCTTCAAAATATAACAATTTTTTTTTTAATTTACACGCGATGGTGTTGGGGCTCTGGACTTTTAAAATCTAAAATTTTATTACAATTTTTATTTGCATCCAAAGCTAGTACACGAAAAATATCGCTACTGTAGCATTGCATAGAAGCGTACCCACCTACAGACTAAAATTTTAACTCTGGTAGAAATGTAGAATTACAGCTGATTTCATAATATACGGGACACATCATTTTTACTCCATGCCGAGAGAAATTCGGTAAGATTCGGTATAACTCAGAATAAAATAAAAACTACACCGCTGTGCTCGGAACCAGTGCTCCGAATCTAACAATATAGTTACCTTATTCTGAGTTTTACCGAATGTACTGACGGTATGTGACTAGATGTCCCTTATATTATGAAATCAGCTGTAAACCAAGTTCGGCCACAAATACTCGGCTCCCGGGTACCGTACAGTACTACAGTATTTTGTATTTCTACCTTGATAATAACCGAATAATAATCGGGAATTATAATACGTTACACTGATGGGTATACTTCAATTTTATCACATTAATTATTATATTTAATGTTTACGTCCCGTAAAAGGAGTTATTCATTTGAAATAGGATAATATAATGTTTTTATTCTATTGTTCTTACCCGAGCACCAGGAATTATTGTAAACTTTTTATGGTTACTCCTGGGAACCACGGAGAAATAATTTTACCGAATTCACTCAAAACGGAAACAATTAATGATGGTATCACGGATCGGCGTCATCTTTGTATAAAAAAATATAATCAGTTTATGCGTATTGAAACCATAAATTCGTAATCTGTTGATAGACTGTGTTTTCCATAAATAGCGTATTCACGGAATTTATATCAAAGGAAAATTCTGCTAATTCGGCTAGTTATGATTTTCCGATCATGTAGCATATTCAAATTTTATTAATAGAATTTACTAAATGACGTTGATTATTAGTTAAGTAACGCGTAAGTATTTTATATCATATTTAATTCGCGTAATAATTCGATTAGACATTATTATTACGTCACTACAGCACTAGTTTAATTCTTGCCATGCGGCAAAAAAAATTCCGTCACGTGACTTTTTCCCACATTACGGCGGTATGGCGGGTATGGCGTATGCACTAACGTGTGAAAGTGACAGATTGACAAATAATGTGTGACGAATAAGTTTTCATCTACTCGAATCTACTCGAAAACATGAAAAGCGGAGGGTGTAACATTGTGATGAATATATGCATGTCACGGGAATGCACTTTTTTTATGGCATAGCTATAATTCTCGCCAGATTTATGGATAAAAACCTTCAATCTACCCAAAGTTAAGACTTACAAAATTCTATCACATGATAAGGCACAGTAAGAAATTTCCAAACACGGAAACAATGACAAACCTGATTTGTACATTCGGCGCACTTGAGCGCCTCGTCTGAGAATAACTTTTTCTTAATTATAAAGATACATATATGTTTATTTTATCTGCATAATCTTTTAAAAAAATTCGATAAAAATAAGTTCATAGAATGAGTCGCTGCAGACTGGTGAGAAAATGTACTTGCTCAAAAAAAAAAAAACATTATATTTTGAGGTTATTATTTAATATTATAAATTTAATTTTTTTTTTTAAATATATCAATCAATTCGTATTTCTTACTATTAATTATCAGATTATTTATCAGATTAATATATAAATAAATCAAAATTATAATAAATTTTTTTTTTTAATAAAAAAGGATAATAATTAGTAATCATAAATAAACATATTTCCCCCCTTAAGAGTACAAAAAAAAAAAAAAAAAAAAAAAAAATATTACATTGAATGGGATGAGGTGATAAGTGAATTCAAGAGAAAAGGGATCAATTATTAAAAAAAGAAATTTTTTTCGTCCCTTTTTTTTCAGAACTCGGCACAATTATTTGATAAAAATGATAACGCAAATATCTTGTGAAAATTTTTAAAAGATTTAGATGAGAAAATATCAATGAATTAATGAATTAGGTAAACAAGAAACTTCTAAAGGAAATCTTTTACAATATTTGGTTAAATGACATGTTTATTGATAACAAGTCATTTATTTAAAAAAGGAAATTTGAAAGACCCAAATTTGGTAACAAAAGCGAGAAATGTATTAAAAAAGGTATTTTGCGTGTAGAAAAAAATATTGCGTATTTGCGTGCATATTTGATGTAACAGGATTAGTTAAATGGCAATTTATTGTTTTCAAATATGGTAATATTAAACTGATCTTGTCACCAATTTTTAAGATAAGCATCAAAACAAAGGTTTGATAATTGATATCAGTGATACACATTTGATTCCTTTAACGTTGCACATATAAAAAGTAAAGTAAAAAAGTATATAGTGTCCCTAAATTTTGCAAAAAGATCTGGCCCAAGTCTCAAACCCCGCTTAGAACATCCCTATTTTCCAAAGTGTGATATAAATTTCTTTGCATATGAACAAAACAAAAAAAGTTGTATTGTATTCCATATATATATTTTTATATAGTTAACTTGCTGCTGTTACTGATGTAATTTACGTTTCCTATTTTGTCATTATTTAGATTTCGTATAAATAATAAACAAAATTTTTGTGATTTTTTGTTATCTAAAACTTCTGCTTTTGACTGACAATTTTTCGTTAAAAGTAAAGTTTAAGATTTGGTACACGTCAACGTCATCATTAATTATTAACGAGCTCTTTGAAAATGTCGAAAAAATTGAAAAAATTTGAAGATATTCGCGTAGTGGTTGGTTTAGGTAACGATATAAAAAGATAAATAATTATTATAATAACATTAAATTAACTGAATTTTAATATACTTTTTTCAAAGATTTTGGAACCACTTTTTCGGTAATTTTATATTGTATATATTGTTAACATTTTTTATAAATTTTAAATTATTAATAATATTTAATTAAAAATTATTAGGGATTCACTTATTGTCATGTGGAGGACAAGCAAAATCCGTGTACAAATGAAACTTGGCCTGGACAATTGGTTTTATTTTTTTCACTACATTATTTTTTACTTTCCGTGTATCAATAAAATAATAATGTTTTTTATTCGTTTACTTTTAAAGGGTCAATATAAAACTAATACTGTATTAGAGTATGATGATGATTTAGATGAAGTCGTATTATGGGGGTATCGTGCATTGAATAAACGTCCGAGCCGAAACAAAGAAAAAAATAAACAAAAAAATGTAGTAGAATTATTTAAATTGCATTTAGGTAAATTATCACCTGAACTTAGAAGTGAGCTTTCCGTAGATTATAAGAAAGCAATTACTGATTATCTTCGCGTAATTGGGAAAGTAAGTACAAAAGATTTACATATTTGCATTCGATGGCTCTCAGATTTATATTCTCTTTTTTTTTTTTTTTTTAAAAAAAAAAAGTGTATCGGGGAAACTATTGATTCAAGATGGAATGGAGTGAAATTAGAAAATGTTCTTTTTATTCTTACTGTTCCTGCTGAATATGATGATAAGGCGATACGTATAATGAGGGAATGTATGCACGGTGCTGGATTAATAGGTGATGACTTGTATACTGAAAGGTTACAATTTACTACGGAACGTAAGTATCATTTATAATTTGATTTTTGATTTTTGATATATCATGAAAATAACATTTATTGGTTTATCTGAATTTCTTTTAATTTCATAGCTGAAGCTGCAGCAATTTATTGTATGGATAAGGATCTCAAAGAACACGATTTGACTGAAAGTGGAAGTACGTATTTTTAATAATTTTCACCTTTTTAAATTACTCACGATATGGTAAATTAACTGAGTCTCGCTTCTTAGCAACTTTTATGATCGTCGACTGTGGTGGCGGCACAGTAGATTTGACGACGCGAAAATTATTGAATAGAAAACAATTGGGTGAAGTTACCGAAAGAACAGGAGATTATTGTGGAAGTACTTTTATTGATAAGGAGTTTAAAAATTACTTACGACGTAAGCTTGGAAAAGAGACCATAGATTCATTTGAAAAAGAACAATATGGGCAACTACAGTTTATGGTTCAAGAATTTTGTGAAAACGCGAAATTGCCATTTACGGGAGATGATACGAATTTTAATTATGAAATGGATCTTGAGGATATTCCAATTTTATTAGATGACTATGTAAGCGCTGATGTGAAAGAAAGATTGGAAAAGGATGATGAAAATTTGATTAAATTCGATTATGAAACGATCAAATCAATGTTTGATCCTATTGTTGAAAAAATTATTAGGATGATAAGAATGCAACTTGATAATTCTCGTGAAAAAGGTTCAAAACCCTCTATAATGTTTTTGGTTGGTGGTTTTAGTGAATCAAAATATTTACAAAAAAGAATTAAAGATGCATTTCAAGATCATGTTGATAATATTTCTGTTCCTCAAAGTCCGACCGCTGCTATTTCCCGTGGTGCAGCAATGTATGGACTAAGTCTCGTTAGCGGTGAGGATCCAAGTACTAAAGGCTCTAAAGGTGTTATAGGTTCACGTGTATTGAAAAACACTTATGGGGTTGATGTCCTAAGACCTTGGAGTCCTGGAGATCCAGAAGATAGGATAGGTTTAAGTTTTTTAGGACCTTCAACGCTTTATTTTAATATTATCGCAAAGAGAGGGACCGTAGCCAAAATTGATGATGTTTTTCCTACTGATGGGCTTACTGTAAGTCCCGGTAGTCCTTTTCAAAATGTTGGAGAATTTGAAATTTATTACACAAATGAATATAATGCAGAATATAGTAATGAATCTGGAATGAAATTACTTGGTAAACTTAAGTTTGATTGGCCAGGCTTGGGGTTTAATAGATCTGTTACCTTTAAGTTATCATTTTGCGAAATGGAAATTACCGCAACTGCAACAAATGATTTAACCGGTCAAAATTATCTCACGTACTTTGAGATAAATACAGAAAACTAATATCTATTATACACAATATTTTTAGTTTTATAAATTGTTTCTTTAATTTCTTTACTATGACAAGATTTATATATTAAAATAAAAGTTCTGTTTTTAAAAATACAAAAATATATTATATTTACTGTATCACTATCTGTCACTACACTATATGTATAAATGTATATGTATATAGGATCACGAAAATCTAAAATAAAATCCCATAGGTTCTTAACTTGTTTTACTAGGATCGTACGGATATACCTTTGCATGTGTGTATATTTTCCAATTTGGGGAATCCAAATCACGCCCAATCATTGGAAAACTACAAATATCTACACATAATTGAGGAACATCATCATCATCCCAATTTCCTTTCATAACATTCGGATCAATTTTGGAACCAGTTTCACAAAATTTGTATTCAACTCTAGGTTCTTGGACATTTAAAAGATAATAAAATAATTTGTAGATATCTTGGATAAGCTTCGGTGCTATTGATTCTGTGTCACTTTTTTTACCAGAATCATTAATTTTACGATACTGATTCATCGTATTATTAAGATTATCACTGACGTAAATTATAAAGTCATGTATATGACTTCCTTTGGAATCGGTGACATCAGCAAACCCACGGTTACCAAGAATTCCATAAACCTGCTGACGTACTTTTATTGATGCTACTTTAGCGATTTCATCGGTTCCGGAACGACTTGCTGAGAAATTTTCAATCAAATCTAACAATTCTTGTGTCTTATTTTCAATATCAAATTCAAGTTTAATATCTTCACTTTTATTATCAGAATTCTTAGAAAGTTCCAATATATCATCTAATGCTTTACGTTGTAAAAGTGCTTTGATAAAGGGTTTATGTCCTTTATCTACTGGTGTTGAACAACCATATTTTTGCGCAAGGACTTTTACTTTTTCATAATCAACATCCATATTAGGTTTCAAATTAGTTACATAATTTTCCAATGTCTTCTGTAAACCTAAGATATCTTCTCGAAATTTAACGGAATCTTCATCACCAAGACGAGTATTTGTTGCGTTACCAAGCGCTGACTGATATTTGGATGCTTCTTTTCTAAGTTCAGTATTTTTTTCTTCTAATTTAATAAAATCATCTTCCTTTTCTTTCAATTCAGCCTCCTTCTCTTCCAATTTTTTTTGTAAAGAATTAATATTATTAATATTTGTCTCATTAATTGCTTTATAACTTTCATTTGAACTTATAAGAATTACATTTTTTTCTTTAAGTTCTTTGTAAGATTGCATTAATTCATTATTGGTATTTTCTAGTTCATTTTTACGTTTTTGTTCTTCGCTTAATTTTTCTTCGAGTTGTTTTATAGGTGAACTAGAATCATCACCATGTTCAATCTCTTTCTTGATTCTCTTATTTTCATGTATTATTTCTTCTACAGGTTGATTTAATTGTAAGTTTGGATCTGTTTCCGAGGGAGAATCGTCCTTAATTTCGTTGTTACCCTGTTGTTGAGTATCTTCATTTTTCCTATTACGTTTCCTACTAAACATTTTCTTCAATTTCTTAAACGGGTTTTTAACAACCTTTTCAACCTTTTTAACTTTATTTTCCCCTTGATTTTCACTCATGGTAGAGAAAAAAGTAGAGAAAAAAAGTAAAGGAAAAATTTTTAATTCTTTTTTTTTTCACAAACTATATTTTCGGAGTTTATTTATACATATTTTGCCATTCATAACGTGACTTTTTCACTCAATAGGTTTACAACAATTACACAAAATTTCTTTTTTGTCAATTAATGGAATCACCAGATACTAAATTTTAAAAAATAATTTATGTGATACAAATAATACATGCATATACTACATATGAAAAAAAAATACATATTTTTAGCCCTGAAAACACTTCCAAAAAAAAACTAAAATGAAATTAATTCATTTTATTATATCTTTACGTAATTAATCTAATTTATTATTTTTTTTTTATTGTGTGTTTTGTTCTTAAAACTTATTGATCATTATAACCACTTTCTTTAACCTGTTTTTGAGAATTAGACGATGCATTAACTTTGGCTTCTTAAATTTATCAATAATTTATCCCTGACACCGTCAATCCCAAATCTCTTTCTTAAATACACTTTTCACTACACGGTAGAAATTTTTATATTTTGGAGTCTTATTTTATTGTAATTTAACAATGTGTATATTTGTCAATCAATCAATTACACAGAATTTCTTTTTGTTAGTTAATGGTAGCTTTTTTAATTTTCGTGTAACAACTGATTTATATGTTAATTAAATATACGTAATACAAATAAAATTTAATACATTACGATGATGATATTCTCTATATTTCTAAATCATAAGTATTTTCATACTTTTCACCAGTTTTAGCCTGAGCAATAGCTTCAATTTCAACCTTTCCAAAAGTTAAAGTGAATTCGAAGGCCCTATTTTCCTTTGATGCTTTTGGTATATCAACGCACCAACTATCAAGTAATTCAACACCTGATTCATCACAATATGTTGCATCATCTTTTTTTGTAACATATATATCTAATCCCAGTTTCTTTTGTACTGTATTAGGTGGGTAATAAGTTCTTACAATTTTCTCATTAACAGCCACTTGTTCACCACGTTTTGCTAATCTACTAAATTTAACAACCCTTCCATCTGAACGTTTTCGATAACTCGGATCACCTTGTACCCATTTTCTTGCAACGTCAGTTCCTTATAAATATTTAAAATTATTGTTAATATTAATAGATTATATACTCATTAATTTAATTGTGAGGAATAAAATTTACCATATGTCCACTTTAATACACGGGTCTTTACAATTTCCTGTTCCAATCCAAATTGAACGGCTAAATTTGTGAAAAGAATCTTTAGTATAAGCAGTGTAAACACCATCAACTTTTGTTTAAAACTTTTATACTTTACCTCCTTTTACTACTGCGGTGACAGGTTGTATAGGAACGGGTATATTTGGTACCTTATCCCCAAATTCTTTTTTAATTCTTGCCTGCAAATATTTTGATTCGCTGAATCCTCCAACTAAGAACATAACACAAATATCGTAACCATTTTTATGAGATTTATCAAGTTGTTTATGAATTAAAGATATAATCTTTTCTATGACAGGATCAAACATTAATTTAACGTCATCAAACGTTAATTCAACTATCCATTCCACTTCTTCCATTTCGTCAAATTTTTCTCCTTTAACGTATTGTTTTAAAGTAGGACACAATTCTATTTTTAACAAAATAAATTTAACACTATTATCCCAATTTTTTGATAAAAATCTTTATATAAATAAAAAAAGATACGTTACTATTTAAATCGAATTCGTGAGTTTGGTCATCTGATACTTGTCCAGTAAATTGGGTTTTGACGCGTCTACAAAAATCTTGTACCATATATTGTAATTGGCTATAATGGTTTTTCCTGACTAATTTAAGAGCTGATTCTCCAACTTTTTCACCAATAAATTTAAGAAATTCGTCGTCCACAAAGCTTCCTCCACAGAAATCCCCTTCACGTTCAGTAATTTCTTCCAGTTTATCTTCTTGCAAAAGCTTACGTGTCGTCAAATCTACCGTGCCACCACCGCAGTCGACAATCATAAATGTTGCTATGAATAATAAAATATTTATTTAATTTGTAAATTTAAATTAAAAAATATAAATATACTTTTTCTTACATCCAACACCAATATGATATTCCTTTTTCTTAATACAGTAAATCGCTGCTGCTTCAGCTGATAATGTTCAAAGATGATTAAATTTAGTCACGTGATCACTTTTCTTTGTGTGAGATTAAACTTACGTTCCGTCGTAAATTCTAGATTTTTACTGTTCTCCCATTTATAATTCCAGCATCGTAAGCGCATTTGCGCATAATCTTCATGGCTTGACTATCGAATTCGGCTGGAATCTTTATAAATTATAGTAAGTTTTAATAAAAAATTTCTATTAAAAAAAATCACCACATGAAAAATATATATACCGTCATAATAATTAATACTTGTCTAAAAAAGTCAATATATTGCCAAGCAGTTTTTACAGTTTCTTTTATGACTTTGCCCATTTCTCGAAGATAATCTGTTATGGCAGTCTTAAAATCTAATCCTTCCGGTAAATATGGTTTGTTTTTCATGTCACCTAAATGTAACTTGAATCTTTCTACGGGCTTTATATTAGAAGGTTTTATCCTTCTGTTTGGTTTTTCTGCTAATGCGGGGTAACCCCATGACACTAATTTGAGTGATTCATCATATTTTAAGACAGTAAAAGTTTTAAAATGTGCTTTGTAGTCTTGCCAATTACTATATGCCGTTATTTCATTTGGATTTGATTTATGAGCGTAAGCAAATCCCTATATCGATTAAAAAGTATGTAATTAATATAAAAAAAGTAAGATATATGATAGTTTTCTTGTTCAACATTTCATATGAACGATATTAGTAACTTACAGAATACGTTGTTCCGAAGTCTTGTATAAAGTGAAGGGAAAAAAATTATTATTAGACTATCGTTATTCAATATCGTATTTAAATTTCTTTTAAAAAAACGAACCTATAGCAACAACTACGCGGATTTCTGACATTATGAACAAAAAAAAAAAATTCAATTTTTTTTTCGTTAAATAAATTTTGTAATAAGGGCAAAGAGATTTTTTATCAAATATTTATAAAGAATATTTTGTTAAAAATGAAAAAAAAAAATTTAAAAATTTAAAGGAGAATTTTTTTTCTTTTTTTTTTAAAGAAAAAAATAAGGATTGATTAGAATTTTAGAAAAACCAATCTGGGAAATCCTACATAAGGATTATGTTAACAAAACTACGCGTAACCGATATATCACATATCACATATAATCTTAATACGTTGATAAAAACAAGAAACTAATTAAAATAAGGGAACATTAAAGGTTTATCTGTTATAAAGATAGTGTAATCTCGTGCATCTTATGTAACTGTAATGCACCATTTCTAATTACTGCCATCTGATTTTGATGTGCATTATATTTTGTTATTGAATACTATTTACACCCTTTCAGGGTATGTTGGAGAATAAATCCCTATAATTATTACCCTAAAATAATTGTACCCCCTTGATTTTTATTAGACCGTATTTTTCGTATTTTTATAAATCTATATTTTTTTTTTTTTTTTAAAAAAAAAAGGAAGAAAAAAATGACGACAAATATAACATCAAATAATGATAATAATAGTTCACTCACTTCTATGGATGTTGATAGTTCTTCGAATCAGCATTCAGATCATCAATTATCGGAAAGTAAGGACAATAATTCCAATAATTCTATCTCGTCAACAAATCAACAAAATAATGTTCTGACTTCGAATGAATTTGATAACGTGGCTACCGGAACTAAAAGTGACATACAAGAAACTACTGAAAAGAATAAGCATCTTGAAGATGAAATCTTAAAACTTAAAACAGAATTAGAAAAGTCTCAACAAAAGATAAATGAACAAAAGAACGTAATAATCAAACAGGGAACTATGATTATAGAACTTCAAGTCAGTAAAAAGAAGATCGAAGATCTTTATACAAAATTCAAACAACGATTAAGAGAAAAATCATCAGAAGTTGAATCATTGAGACAAAGGAATAGCGAACTAGAAAATGAAGCTTCAAATTATCAATCAGCACTTGGAGTTGCAACAAATATTAAAATAAGTGACGATGATATAAATCATAACGTTCAACTTCATGACGATATCTTATCATTACAAGACAAGATTGATGAGTATGTAACAAATTTAGGAAAATTAAATGTGAATATTAAAATTGACGAAATTAAAAAACTTTTACCACGTTACGGATGTCAAATCAAGATTGATCCGTATAACGTGGATAAACAATTTATTAAAGCTATATTGCAACGTCACGTGCTAGAAACAATTTTTGAGTTTGCAAAAGATTTTTTTTCCTATAATGAGGAGGAAAATTATCTCGAATCAGCTGTCGTCAAAAAAACAGATGAATTATATGGACTGATGGAAAAGTTCTCCTCTACTCGTAATGGAACTGATGAAATAACAAAAGTTACACCTATAAAGTTACGTCAACTAATATATGCCGCTCTTGGAATGAGAGGTCTCGGGGACATAAAAGAATCGGATAAATCAGATAACATCTGTGTAAACAACTTTATTACTGAAAAATTCTCAGAAAATCTTAACAAGTCAATGGATCAATATCGCGTTATAACAAATCCAAAAAAGAAAGAGAGTGCCGATAGGTTGTCAAAAATTCTTATTCAAGAAGTTTTTAGAATTTTTTATTTTCGTCTAAAAATACAAGAACCAATAGCTCAATATCATTGGTTTAATTGTAGCGATAAAGTTAGTAAAACTTCCATGGATGCAAATTGGGATGAAGATGAGATTGACGAGTTAGTCGTTGAATTATGTACTTTTCCACTTATTTATCAAGATATTAATTCAAATAGAGAAGTTTTTACTCTTGCAAAAGTTTTCACTCGTCATGTTCCTCAACCGAGTATTTTACAAAATGTTGGAATATCCTTGATCAAAGGTATAACAGGCTTTTTAAGCAATAATTCAGATAATTCGGATCAAGCCGAGCGACCAAATAATGATTTTACCGTACAAAATACCGCCAATGCCACCGCATCAGACGATTCTGGTGAATATGAGACGGGTCAAGAAAATGACGAGGAAGATATAGGAACAAATACAACAAATACGGTTGAAACTCCCCAATAGAAAATCATTAGATTATAAATTAAAAGACGTACTTATTCTTTATTCTATTTTATTTGTTTCTTTTTAAAATTTAAATTACTCTAGCGAGTTTCCATTATTTATATATAACAAAATCAAATTTTTTTAAGAAAAATAATAAATTATTTTCAGTATCATTTTCTTTATTTTTTTTTTCTCATGAGTGCGAGTTAAGTTATACTGTATTTGCTATATTATAAAATAAGTTTTAACTTTTAAAATAAAAATGAAATCCTATTCTCTTAATAAATTCTTCACTTTTTTGTTTGTTTGTTTAAGAAATACTACTTTTAGTTAATTTTACACTGATGTTCTAACCCAAGGGTTCCCATCAGAATACGAGCAAGGAAACTTTTACGTCGTATTTTTAATTTTGTATCTGATTCTGTTTCAGTATTTTTTTTTTCATTCTCACTTGAAGCTTTAAATAAATTAATTCGACTTTACAAATTATTATGAACTGTATAAATAAATCAAGAGAGTGCTATCATACCTTGATAAAAGCTTCCACGATCACAAAATAATATGCCACATCACATGACATTTAAATATGATATGAGAGTAAAGAAAATTTTATCACAGAAGGAATCTGTCAAAAAAGTTATTATAATAAATACAAAAAAACACTTCTAGATTATAGCATACTAACCTCGAACCGAATAAAAATTCGACAAACATGCGTGATCCTTTGTTTAAACAATCAAACCATATAACATGATTTTAATTAAACATGTTCAAATCAATATCATGTATTCAAGAGACAATGTTTTTATCACCTGAATTAAATTAGTTGTTGATTTGTAAAATTGTTTTTAAATTCCATGATCCATCCAAACGTAAATTATATACTACAAGATATCTTAAAAAAAGAGGACGCAATTATGGTGAAAAGTGAGTGTGATGACAATTAAAGAAAAGTCGGAATCTTCAACAGGAAGCACATGATTATATGCTAACAAACTTTAATTTCTCGCGAAGATGATGATAATTAAATTGTAACATTTTTAAACATTTATAATTAAAATATAAATAATGATACATTTATTATAACTTTAATTTAAAATCCAATAAAAAAAAAAAGCTATATATCTAACGTTAAATTAGCTTGGTAATTTTGTCCATTACGTTTATTTTTAGCAGTAGCAGTTATTTCCATTCGTCCAAATGTTAATCCAAACTCTATAAGTCTATCAGTTCCAAGGTGAACATCAGGAAGAGAAATTGAGAGACTTCCAAGTTTTTCCATCCCATCTTCATCACAGTATTTTGCATCATATTCAGTCGTATAATATATAACAAACTTGATAGAATCTTGATCTGGGAATGCTGGCAATTGCAATATAGTAAATTCTTGATTAACTTTTACTTTAGTTCCTCTTTGCGCTATACAACGAAATTTACGAATTCGTCCATTAGAACGTTTTCTTTCGATTGGATCTCCTTCTTTCCATTTAGGACTTATTCTAATTCCATAAGTATATTTCAACACACGTTCATTTATTACAAATTTGGGAGGTTCTTTATTGTCCGAATTAGGTTCTGAATTTTTCATACTCAGTCCATATAAAGTTGCGCCGCGTGATATTGCTGCAATAGGAAGTGCAGGAACTGAAATATTCTTAATTCGTTTCTCAAATTTTTGTTTAATTCTTTTTTGTAAATATTTTGATTGACTAAATCCTCCCACCAGGAACATTGCAGAACATTCATCTCGAGTATTATCAAGCTGGATTTGTATAAGCTTGATGATTCTGTCAACAACAGGATCAAACAATGATTTGATATCATCGTATTTAAATTCTATTACCCAATCATTCTCTTCCATCTTCTCTTTTACTTCTTCTGTCACGCATTTCATTATAACAGGAACTACCTCTTCAATATCCATTTCATAACTACCAAATTCGGACTCTTCTCCAGTGAATGGTATTTTAGCATTACGACAGAATTCCTGAATCATATATTGCATTTGTCCATAGTGTTTGTCTCTTAATAAATCAATTGCACGATCTCCGAGAATCTTACGTAAAACTTTAATAAACCCCCTATCAATAAATGTACTTCCACAATAATCTCCAGCTCGTTCAGTAACTTCACCCAGTTGTCTGTCCTTTAATACTTTTCGTGTAGTCAAATCTACTGTACCGCCTCCACAATCGACTATCATGAAAGTAGTTCCGGGAGTATTAAGATCGTATAATTTCAAACTATTTTCCATACAATAAATTGCGGCAGCTTCGGCTATATATAAAATAAATAGATATATATATATATATAGATAAATAGATAGATAGATAGATAGATAGATAGATAGATAATTAAATAAAATAAATAAATTAGTATTAAAAAATTTTGTTATAATTCGATCATCTTTTTACTTACGTTCTGTGGTAAACTGTAAATTTTTCGATTCCCTTTCTTCAATAAGTCCAGCTTTATGTGCACATTCTCTCATGATTTCTTTATCTTTCTCTAAATATTCCGCAGGTACGGTTATAACAACAAATACATTCTCAAAGAAATCAATTCCATGCCAAGTAGATTTAACTTCATTTTTAATCGTCTTTCCAATTTCTCGAAGGTAATCAGTAATGGCCTTCTTATAATCTACTGGTAGTTCTGGTTTGAGATCATCTCCAAGTTTTCCTAGATATAATTTAAATAATTCAGCAGGCCTAGTTTTATTTTCTTTCTTTTTTTTCGGACGTTTCGATAATGCTGAAATTCCCCATGATTCAACATTAACATAATTTTCGTCATATTGAAGTGCTGTGTTTGTTTTTAATTGACCAATCTCGCCAGGCCATTGATCGTTAGTGACAGGATTTCTTTCATCAGATATATGACAATATGTAAATCCCTATAAAATTTTAGGAGTTAATTTCTGATAAATCTTCTATTAAAACATGAATGTAATAAAATTTAACATACCGAATAAGTTGTTCCAAAATCTGAAAGAGAAAAAGTAATTATTATAATATATAATAAGTTTATTAAATACTCATAAAAGAAAAAAAAAATAATTCTTTTTTTTACCTAAACCGACAACAACACGGATATCAGAATAATCCGCCGACATTTTTATTTTATTTTGTTTTTTGGTTTGTCTAAAGAAAAGGATTTATTTTGTTGCAATATTAATTTTTAGGTTATTTGGATAAAGAAATATGATTTCATCACATCCTTGTTTTATATTTTGAACGATGATGAACATCGAACTAACCTAAATTGCTTTGTTAAGAAACAAAGAAATGATGAAATACCGCAGATGATTCCTATAAATAGCTATGTTCGATATACAGTATAATCCCGAATATAAGCACCCCCTGAAAATAAGCATCTCTTACCAGAATTTATAGCAATTTTGCCTACATTATGATGAGTTATGTTGACTGTTGGCATTACGCAGTGCTTATTTTCGGGGTAACTCTAACTCGTCCAACCGAATAGTACCCGAATTAACTAGCATATAAACTAAATAAGTAAAATCCTCAAGTTTAATGTTAGAAGAACTTGTATTTCAGCACTGAAATCTGTATCAATTTCACTTTCATTACCTTTAGGTAAAATATCTGCTTTTAACCAGCAATTTTCAATAGTAGATTGAGTAACATTATCCCATGCATGCGCGACATACTTGATGCACTTTTTGATTTCATACCGTGTCACAGAACTTTTTAATCACTTTGGTTTTTTATTGCGTAATTTATCTAATTCATTGTTGTCTTTCTGATTTATTGGATGGTCTCATGGTTGCTTTTATCTTAATAGTATTATTGTTATGATTTCGTATTCCACCTTAGTTGGAAAGATCGTGCCTTAATTAGTGTATTTATAATACATAAAAACAACAATGAGGATAAAAAATCTGAGTTCAATGATGAAATAGAATAATATTGAATTGGAATCAATTCTTATGAGTTGCTTATAGACAATGATACACTCATAACATTCAACTTTATATGATCGTATGCAAAAATAAAAACTAAGTTGAAGATATTGAAAAGAAGATATATCGTTGTAATATCTCTCAAAAAATTAAATTGGTTATAACGAATATAAAAACTTCAAAAATATTGCGAATAAAGAAGAGCAACATTATGTCAAGAATTAAATGAAAATTCAGCAAATTATAAAGTTACAACGGTCAACGAAATTATGTTAGAACAATTCAAAAAGAACTTGATACAAAATATTGCATTGAAAGAAGAAGCTCCAAATATCTGTGGCTCATGAGTTGTATGAAACTTTATGACAAGAATCATTTGGTTTAAAAAATGAAATCTTATCAATTATCATTACAAGGAAAAAATTGTTTAATATTAGTAACATAGATCTATACAAATTTATGCAGGTTTTATTAATAATATTACAAAGTAAAATTCGCAAACGTTGCAATTTAATGTATGTAATGAATCATTGGTTAATGTTCAATATTAGATAAATTTTCTGAAACTCGTAAAGCTTGTTAGTACTATTGAAATAATTGAATATGCTATGAATGATTATCTATAATTAATGATCCAGCGCGAATATAATTCGTGGATACCCATATGTTACCCGCACAAAGTAAATTATATACTCGTGCTAAAATTTTTCATGATGTCAAGAGCAAAGTTATGCTAGCAGTGTATTCTAATAAATGGTTTTATAAATATGATGAAAAATACGATAACAACAAATAACGAATCGGAATCTTCAACTCAATGGGTAGCACATATTCGGAAGCAAACATAAATCGTTAACTACAAATTTAATTTTAATATTTTATAATAATGGTATAATTATAAGAAAAAAAAAATATTATTTGACATGTCCCGAAAATTTTATTTTTATTGATTATAAAATATAAAATAAAAAAATTCTGCAAAGGTTATATATCTAATGTCAAAGTAGTTTGATAATTCTGTCCATTAAGTTGATTTTTAGCAGTAGCAGTTATTTCCATTCGTCCAAATATCAATCCAAACAACACATGTCTATTTTTGCCAAGATGAGCATCAGGAAGAGAGATTATAAGATTTCCAAGTTTCATCATCTCATCATCTTCATCACAATATTGTGCACTATATTTAGTCGTACAATATATGTGAAAAGTGATAGTATCTTGACTTTCATGTTCTGGTACTATTTCTAAAGTAAATTCTTGATTAACTTTTACCGAAGTTCCTCTTTGCGCCAAACTACGGAATTTATAAATACGTCCATTAGGACGTTTTCTTTTGATTGGATCTCCTTTTTTCCATTCACGACAGACTCTAATTCCATAAGTATATTTTAATTTACGTTCATTTATTACAAACTTAAGAGAATTCATTCTGTCTAAATTGGGTGCTGAATTTATCATACTCAATCCATATAAAGCTGCACCGCGTGATATTGCTGCAATGGGATGCACAGGGACTAAAATATTTTTCACTTGACGCTTAAATTTTTGTTTAATTCTTTTTTGCAAATATTTCGATTGACTAAATCCTCCTACCAGAAACATTACAGAACACGTTTCCTTATTATTATCGAGTTGCGTTTGTATCATAGTGATAATTCTATCAACAATAGGATCAAACATTGATTTGATATCTTTGTATCTTAATTCTATTAACCAATCGGCTTCTTCCATCTTATCTTCTACTTCCTCAGTTACGTATTGCATTACAACAGGAACTACATCTTCGATATCTATTTCATAATTATTAAATTCGGACTTAACTCCAGTAAATGGTAATTTAGCATTAAGACAGAATTCCTGAATCATATATTGCATTTGTCCATAATGATTATCTCTTAATGAATTAATTGCACGATCTCCAAGAATTTTACGTAAAACTTTGAGGAATTCCTCATCAATAAATGTACTTCCACAAAAGTCTCCAGCTCGTTCAGTAACTTCGCTCAGTTGTTTGTCCTCCAATAATCTACGCGTAGTTAAATCTACTGTACCACCGCCACAATCGACTATCATGAAAGTAGTCCCGGGAGTATCAAGATTATTTACTTTTAAATTACTTTCCATACAATAAATCGCGGCAGCTTCAGCTATAAATTAAATAAATAAATTAAAATATAAATAAATATATTCCTTTAAAGTCTTTTCACTTACGTTCCGTAGTAAATTGTAAATTGTTCGAATATCTTTCTTTAATAAGTCCAGCATTATAAACGCATTCTCTCATAATTGCTTTATTTTTTTCTGAATATTCTGCTGGAACGGTTATAACAATGAGTACATTCTCTAAGAAATCAATTCCAGACCAATGAATTGCAACCATCTCCTCAATCAATTCTCCAATTTTTTGAAGATAATCGGTAATAGCCTTCTCATAATCTACTGGCAGTTCTGGCTTGAGATTGTCTGACAGATTTCCTATATGTAATTTAAACAGTTCAACAGGCTTTGATTCATTTTTAGTTTTCTTTTTTTTATTTGGGCGTTTCGATAAAGCTGAATATCCCCATGATTCAACATTCATATAATTTTTGTCATATCGAAGTACCGTATTAGTTTTTAATTGACCCATCTCTCCTGGCCATTGATCATTAGTAACTAAATTATCATCAGATACGTGACAATATGTAAAACCCTAAAAATTTTTATAATAAAAAGGAGGATTTTTTTTTTGTTTAATTTTGATAAATATGTTTGGTAAACTCGAATAAATTTCAGATTACCGAGTAAGTTGTTCCGAAATCTGTAAAAGTTAATTATTTAATGTTAAATATAATAATTTACTCTTGAAAGAAATATCAATTTTTTACCTAAACCGACCACTACGCGGATATCAGAGTAATCCGACATTTTTTTCCTTTTTTTTTGGTTAGTATAGTTAATAGTAAAATTTACAAAAAAAAGAAGTCTGTAGCAATATTAATTTCTAAGTTATTTATAGGAGAAATATTGGTTTTTATCGTCTTTATATATTGAATAATATTAGAACTAACCTAAATTGCTTAATCAAGGAACGAAAACACACGAATAATTGCTTTAAATAGCAATGAGAGTTTACGATCTTAGATAAAATAATCTCCATATTTTTTAATTTTTACCGATAGATTATTTTCACATGAATTACGTGAATTATAGAAATAAATTTGAATCGTTATTATAAATGATTTGATTCTTTTGGTCGTTAATGTTTTAATGTTTTAATTCAATTCTCTTTCACTTGGAGTGGTTATCTAATAGGCCTGATCGTTCTGGTTTTTGATCACAAAATCCGTTAACTAATCCAAACATGTGATCAAAAATTAGAATTGATTTTTAAATTGCGTAGAATGCAAAAATCGGATCACCGAACGGGCTACATATTCCCAGAGCTGCTGGTTTTTTGCGGCGCTAAAAGATAAATTTTGTGTGATAAAAAAAAAAATTTGTTTTTGTAAATTTTGCACATCTATAAATTTATGCCGGTCCTGCCTAGTATCCCTGTTCAATTCTAGATCGGTCGCAACTCCACCCATATCGATTTTATAATATACGATATAAACTAATCCATTAAGTTTTGCCATACGTCCATTTTAATTTAATAGGCAAAGTGCTTTCGATTTCTTTCTCCAATCCTAATTTGCAATTTTTTTATTAACCAATCAAATTTGCTAAAATTACCTAGTACAATTGGTAGATAACCAGATTCCTATAAGCATTCCGCACATTTCTGAAAAGATAAACCTATGTTTATTACTTTTACAATTGCGGGTAATTTGAAAGGAAATGACATTGACAATAAAATTCTTGTTTACCTTATCTTCAAATGTAACAAGCCATAAATTATCTATTAAATGACGCTGAAAAACAGTAAAAAAAAAGACATTTTCAAAAACGAAAAAATTCAGTGTCTCCTGATACAAACAATCTACCTAGAAGACCATCGGATTATATTTTATTTAGTAAAATGAGTTTGTATTTTGGTATATAATAAGAATATTATTATACATCAGCCTACCAAAAGTGTTAAGATTGAATACTTATCAAACGTGCAATATAATCGAGTTAACTAGTATATAAACTGAATAAAGAAAAAGTTGGCCCCAATCAACTGCTAAATTTTTTTAAGATCAATATAAAATTTCTTAATTATAGTTTCAAGATATTTTGCGTAACTAATTTA
The DNA here is from genome assembly GCA_021464525.1 of Rhizophagus sp. LPA8_4_AMF. NCBI lineage: Eukaryota > Fungi > Glomeromycota > Glomeromycetes > Glomerales > Glomeraceae > Rhizophagus > Rhizophagus sp. LPA8_4_AMF. The sequence continues at coordinate 12,213 of JADRCO010000349.1, read as the reverse complement.
TTACTTTCTTCGTTTGATTTATTGATTACTAATTATTCATGTTTTTTCCTTTAAATAATATTTGATTTAATTCAAAAAAAAAGGATCCGATACTAAGAGGCAAAAATAAATGAACGGGAAATTAGATATAAGACAACAATGAGTAAAATGAGTTTTTTAAAATTAAGGAATTACAAGTCTTTATAATTCAGGTTGGAGAAAATGAAGCAATTAAAAAAAAAATTTAATTAATTTATATTGATTTTAATGAACACAAAAGAATATTGAAGAATTAAAATTATAACAATTATAAATGACTATTAAGGAAGAGAAATAAAATTATCTGTTTTCATCTACGTGTTCTAATTCTTTCAACATTCTGGATAGAAGGCAGGTAACTTAATGTGGATTTATGTATGTTATTCCTCCAAGGTATCAAGAGCAAACTTATACAAGCAATTCATTTGAAAAAGGGTATGTTAAGTATGTTATGTTAACAAGAGACTAGGAATCTTCTACTATTCAAAGGCAGAACATGATTATAATGAATGAACCGACTTTCTCATGAGGATAGAAATTATAACTGGAAGAAAGATAAATAAAATGCTAATATACAATGATGATTTTAAGTTCTCAAAAAGTGTGTTCCATACAATACTCGTTTGTTTAAATTTGAAAAAAAAATACGAGAAATTATATGTCTAATTCTAAAGTAGTTTGATAATTCTGTCCGTTACGTTTATTTTTAGCTGTAGCAGTTATTTCCATTCGTCCAAATGTCAATCCAAACAATATAAGTCTATTTTTTCCAAGATGAGCATCGGGAAGAGAGATTATAAGACTTCCAAGTTCCTCCATCTCATCTTCATCGCAATATTGTGCTTTATATTTAGTCGTATAATATATATAAAAAGTGATAGTATCTTGGGCTGCATGTTCTGGCATTATAGCTAAAGTAAATTCTTGATTTACTTTTACTGAAGTTCCTCTTTGCGCCATACTACAAAATTTATAAGTGCGTCCATTAGGACGTTTCCTTTTTACTAAATCATCTTCTTTCCATTCACGACAGACTCTAATTCCATAAGTATATTTTAATTTACGTTCATTTATTACGAATTTAAGAGAATTCACTCCGTCTAAATTGGGTGCTGAATTTATCATACTCAGTCCGTATAAAGCTGCACCACGTGATATTGCTGCAATAGGTTGTAGTGGAACAGAAATATTTTTTACTTGATGCTGAATTTCTTGAAATTCTTGTTGAATTCTTTTTTGCAAATATTTCGACTGACCTAATCCTCCCACTAAAAACATTGCAGAACACGTTTCTCGACTATTATTAAGTTGCATTTTTATCATATCGATAATTCTTTTAACAATAGGCTCAAACATTGATTTAATATCATCGTACCCAAATTCTATTAACCACTCAGTTTCTTCCATCTTTTCTTGTACTTCTTTAGTAACGTATTTCTTTACAACAGGAACTACATCTTCAAGGTCCATTTCATAACTCTTAAATTCTGACTTATCTCCAGTGAATGGTATCTTAGCATTAAGACTGAATTCTTGAATCATATATTGCATTTGTCCATAATGATTGTCTCTTAATAAATCGATTGCGCGGTCTCCAAGAATTTTACGTAAAGCTTTGAGAAATTCCTTATCAATAAATGTACTTCCACAAAAGTCTCCAGCTCGCTCAGTAACTTCACTCAATTGTTTGTCCTCCAATACTTTTCGTGTAGTTAAATCTACTGTGCCACCTCCACAATCAACTATCATAAAAGTAGTCTCGGGTGTATTAAGATCGTGTGCCTTTAAGCTATTTTCCATACAATAAATTGCAGCAGCTTCGGCTATAAAAGAAATGTAGATACAATTAAAAAAATATTTTATGTTATAATTTATTCATTTAAAGCTATTTACTTACGCTCTGTAGTAAATTGTAAATTTTTCGATTCCCTTTCTTTAATAAGTCCAGCTCTATGTGCACATTCCCTCATGATTCCTTTATCTTTCTCTGAATATTCTGCAGGTACAGTTATAATAATTAATACCTTCTCTAGGAAATTAAAAACATAATTATCATCGTCATCATTATAATTAACATCATTATTATTATTACTAGAATCATCATCATCATCATCATTACTAGCAATTCCATCCCAATGACTTTTAACCGTTTCTTTAATTAACTTTCCAATTTTTCGGAGATAACCAGTTATGGCCCTCTTATAATTAAATGGAAGTTCCGGCTTGAGATTGTCTGGTAGTTTTCCCAGGTGTAATTTAAACAATTCAATAGGCTTTGTTTCATTTTTATTTCTTTTTTCCTTCTTTTTATTTGGACGTCTTGGACGTTTTGGACGTTTCGATAATGCTGGATATCCCCACGATTCAATTTTCTTAAAATGCTCGTTATATTGAAGTACCGTATTTGTCTTTAATTGACCCATCCCTCCAGGCCATTGATCATTAGTAACATAGTTGCCATCATCGGATACGTGACAATAAGTAAACCCCTAAAAATTTTATATATAAAGAATGATTTTTTATTTTTTATTTTTTTTGTAAACTCGAGTAAAATAAACTTCGGATTACCGAGTAAGTTGTTCCGAAATCTGTGAAAAATCAATTATTTAATGTTAAATATAATTATAGTTTACTTGTTTTATTCTTGAAAGAATGTATTTTTACCTAAACCGACCACAACACGGATATGCGAGTAATCTGACATTTTTTTGGTAACGGAAATTTTACCAAAAAAAAGGGTCATTCGGTTATTTATAAATAAATAAATGAATGCAACTAATTCGATTTTATCACACATCATGTATTTCGAGATCAACACCGAACTAACCTAAATTGCTTCGTTATCAGTATGTTTACACAACTATTTGATCTCTTACCAATAAGTCGTTCTATAAACCAGAAATATTTTCGATATAAAGATGATCTAAACGTTAGCTAATACATGCATATTTACATTGAACATCATCAAGAAAAAGTAAATTGTACAAAAACAAATAAAATATTTCTAAGTGATATACTTGATTCAAGAGTCGAGAGTGACTTGTGTTTTTAATAATATCAATTATTTCTCGTTAGCTGGGACTTATTGGATAGCAACCTATCGTGGTAAAAACGACTATTTAGGTTTATTGTTAGTAAATTTATAACCCACTATTCTGTGAGATAAACCAAATTTTTTATCACGATATAAAATAATAATAATATTTTATGGGTTAAAAGAGACTATTCGCCTATTCGTCTACAAATCAACATGTGCAAAGTTTTTAGGTTGTTAATGATTTTTAATGCAGTAATGACTTTCTTGATGCACGTTAAATTTTAAATTTTACGATGGTATATTTTATTTTCTTTCTCACAATTTCATAAATAATAGTTAAGGGAGAAATTAAGACATATCAGTATGGCGCAGTAAATTTTGCACAACATTGTGCTAATAAACCGGAATAAAACTTGAAACGTTATCATTTGATCAGCTTTCACAAAAATATAATAATACGTATTAAACTCTTACCAAGTTTAAAAAGTTTTGTTATTCTCAATTGCGTTAAGAACACAATTTATACAATTTATTTACCTTGAAAGAAATGGAAACTGGTGATGATGTTCGAGGTGAACACCAAGAAAGAGAGCAAGACCTTGATAGAAGGACTAATAATAATATAAGTGACACCATCGACTCAGGATTTTCTTCCACGATTAAAAATGATCTTAATATTTCATCTGCCGATGATAAGAAAAAGGATAAAAAAAATAAAGAAAATGAGGGTAATCCTATAAGACATGACGAAGTTTGCAAACTCCTAAAAACTAAAGTTGATGAAGGAAACAAATTAATACACGAGAATGAAGTACTTAAAAAAGAAAATTCATCATTAAAAAAAACTATTGAATCTTATGAAAAAAGCCATAATAAGCTAGTATCACAAAATCAACATTATGAAAATTATATTAGGAAGTATGAATCAGAGATTCAAGAATTAAATAAAGAATTAAAAGATAGCTATAAAGAATTAAAAAATAATAAAGAACGCACTGAAACCTTCAAAACGGAGCTTATAAAAATTCAAAAAGAACTTGATGCAAAACAAGAGGATATAAATGAACTTAAAAAAAATAATGTTACTCTGAGGGAAGAAGCATCCAAATATCAGTCAGCTCTTGGAATTGCGGCAAATTTTAGAATAAGTGATGACAAGAATAATTCGGTTCAGTTAAAATATGATATTTTATCTTTACAAGACGCCATTGAAGATTATGTTACCAATTTAAAAGGAAACGTTGAAGTTAATATTGGGAATGTGGAAAAGCTTGCTCAAAAGTATGGGTGCCTTACAAATATCATAATAGAGAAAACAAAGAGGCAAAATAAGTCTTTTATTAAGGCAGTCTTGCAACGTTATGTTTTAGGAGTAATCATTAACAATGCTAATGATTATTTCAATTACTTGGAAGATCCAAGTGGTATATTATACCTCGAATCAGAAATTTTAACGATAACAAATGATTTATGTTTAAAATTAAATGAATTTTCTGAAACTCGAACCGGAACGGATAAAATCACATCAACGTCCTCGATAAAAATTCGACAAGAAGCTTATGCTGCTCTTAGTAATAGAGGATTTTCAGGGATTATTGAAAATAATCAAATGAGGGAACATGATTTTATTTATTATGTTAAGCATATTTTAAATGAATCTATGAATGGATATCGTATAATTAATGATACAGCAAAAAAACAATCTGTTGAAAATATGGCTACGAATATAATTCGTGAATTTATTAGATTATTTTGGTTTCGTCTGAATGTTCAAGAGCCAATTATTACAATAGCTTGGTTTGAGCCTTCTACTAAAATAGATCGAGATACAATGACGGGAAGATGGGAGGAAGAATATGATGATATTGATAACTTAGTTGTGGATTTGTGCTATTTCCCGGTTATTGGTTTAAATTTGAAAGATCCATCCAAACGTAAATTATATACTCGTGCTAAAGTTTTTCCAAGATGTCAAGAGCAAAATTATGCCGTCAGCTTATTTGAAAAAATGGTGAGAAATGTGACATCAAGTGACAAATCAGAATCTCAGCAGGCAGGACATGGTTCTAATGAAGCTTCAAATCATGAGGAAAGTTATCAGAATCAGAAGTAAACAAAATCGAAATATTTTAGCGGCTTGTCTAACTGTAAAATTTAATAATGATTTATAATAATAATGTAAATTATCAAATAAAGTATAAATATAAATAAATAGTATGATCATAAATTGATTATAACTTTATTGTTTAAAGTACAAATAAAAAATAAATTCTGCGACTATATATCTAATCTTAAAGTGGTTTGATAATTTTGTCCATTAAGTTTATTTTTAGCAGTGGCAATTATTTCCATTCGTCCAAATGTTAATCCAAACAATATAGTTCTATTAAATCCAAGATGAACATCAGGAAGAGTAATCAAGAGATTTCCAAGCTTCTCCATACCATCACAATATTCTGCACTATATTTAGTCGTATAATATATTTTAAAATTTATAGCTTCTTGTTTTTCATATACTGGCATTAGTTCTGAAGTAAATTCTTGATTAGGTTTTACCATAATTCCTCTTTGCGCCATACTAAAAAATTTGTGGATACGTCCGTATTCATCTTTTCTTTCGATTGGATCACCATCTTCCCAATCAGGACTAACTTCAATTCCATAAGTATACTTTAATTTACGTTTTTCTATTACAAATTTAAGAGTATTCATTCTGTCTAGATTAGGTGCTGAATTTATCAAACTCAATCCATATAAAGCTGCGCCGCGGGATATTGCCGCAATAGGTTGTAGAGGAACAGAAATATTTTTCACTCGAAGCTGAATTTCTTGAAATTCATGTTTAACTCTTTTTTGCAAATATTTCGATTGACTGAATCCTCCTACCAAAAACATTGCAGAAACCGTTTCTCGAGAATTTTCAAGTTGCATTTTTATCATATTGATAATTCTTTCAACAATAGGATCAAACATTGATCTAATATCATTGTATCCAAATTCTATTACCCATTCAGTTTCCTCCATCTTATCTTGTACTTCTTCAGTTACATAATCCATTACGACAGGAACTACATCTTCAAGGTCCAATTCATAACTCTTAAATTCGGACCTATCTCCACTGAATGGTAATTTAGCATGACGACCGAATTCTTGAATCATATATTGCATTTGTCCATAATGGTTATCTCTTAATAAATCAATTGCACGGTCTCCAAGAATTTTACATAAAGCTTTGAGGAATTCCTTATCAATAAATGTACTTCCACAAAAGTCTCCAGCTCTTTCAGTAACTTCACTCAATTGTTTATCCTCCAATACTTTTCGTGTAGTCAAATCTACTGTACCACCTCCACAATCAACTATCATAAAAGTAGTCCCGGGTGTGTTAAGATCGTGTGCCTTTAAACTATTTTCCATACAATAAATTGCAGCAGCTTCGGCTATAAAAGAAATGTAGATACAATTAAAAAAATATTTTATGTTATAATTTATTCATTTAAAGCTATTTACTTACGCTCTGTAGTAAATTGTAAATTTTTCGATTCCCTTTCTTTAATAAGTCCAGCTCTATGTGCACATTCCCTCATGATTCCTTTATCTTTCTCTGAATATTCTGCAGGTACAGTTATAATAATTAATACCTTCTCTAGGAAATTAAAAACATAATTATCATCGTCATCATTATAATTAACATCATTATTATTATTACTAGAATCATCATCATCATCATCATTACTAGCAATTCCATCCCAATGACTTTTAACCGTTTCTTTAATTAACTTTCCAATTTTTCGGAGATAACCAGTTATGGCCCTCTTATAATTAAATGGAAGTTCCGGCTTGAGATTGTCTGGTAGTTTTCCCAGGTGTAATTTAAACAATTCAATAGGCTTTGTTTCATTTTTATTTCTTTTTTCCTTCTTTTTATTTGGACGTCTTGGACGTTTTGGACGTTTCGATAATGCTGGATATCCCCACGATTCAATTTTCTTATAATTCTCGTTATATTGAAGTACAGTATTTGTTTTTAATTGACCCAACTCGCCAGGCCATTGGTCATTAGTAACAAAATTACCTTCATCAGATACGTGACAATAGGTAAATCCCTATGGAGATGGTTTAAAATTAAAAAATATGAATAAGTATTTATGCAAACCAATTATAATGTAAATGCAAATGAAAAAATTTCAAAATAACATACCGAAAAAGTGGTCCCAAAGTCTATTTAAAAAAAAAATCAATAATTAAATGTTAAATTTGATAATTCATTAATATATCGCTCTTAAAGAAATAACTATTTTTACCTAGACCGACCACAACACGGAAATCTGAGCAATCCGACATTTTTTTTACCAGAAAATCTTTTTTTGTTGGTTAATTTATATGTAAATTAAATGAATAATTCGATCTTATCACATAAAACCTTGATACCGGAGATTAGAAACCGGAACTAACCCAAATTGCTTTATCAAGGTCACCTGTGTAAACAAAGAATTTTTTGTTTTTGATTACTTTGATTACTCTTTAAATAGTAATGATTATTCTTTATACATATCATGATAGTATAGTTTGAATATTTTGATCCGATCTGCAACTGTTTCTACTGTCTTAGTTTTTTTTTCTGTTAAAAGAAAAAAAGATGTCACTGCTTGATGATGATATTCGAGTTGTAGTGTCCATCGGTATGTTTATCGTAATAAATTCAATTTTTATTAGATAAAATAATCTCTTAATTAACTTTATATATACTTCCAGACTTTGGAACAACTTATTCTGTGAGCTTTCCATATTTAATGATTAAGTTTGTAAAATTTGGATGGTTCTAATTAATCAAAAATTTTCAATTAAAACAGGGTTATGCTTATGCGCATAAGTCTAATCCAAATGAGATAATTGTACAAGAAAACTGGGAGGAACTTGAAGGTCATTATAAAACTCCGACTGTTATTAAATATGACGAAAAGTATAAAGTCGTAAAATCTTGGGGATTTCCTGCCTTAGCGGAAAAACCATCGAATAAAAAAAAGAATTCTGATCAATCAAAACCTATTGAATTATTTAAATTACATTTAATAAAAGAATTAAGTGATAAACCTTTTTTACCAGAAGGATTGGAATATAAGAAAGTTATCACAGATTATTTAGAAAAATTGGCTGAAATGGTTAAAAATAGTTGCGTTAGTTTGTGGCAAAATTTGGATTTTTACAGACAAGTTTTAACTATACTTACGGTATTTCATATATATATATCAGATATGTTTTATTCATAAAAAATTCGAAATTCATTTTAATTAATATTGCTTTTTTTTACTAATTGTTTACCAAAGGTACCGGCAGAATTTGATGATGATGCAATCTCAACTATGCGTGAATGTGCTTTTAATGCAGGACTGACTAAAGACAAGTTTAGTAGAAAATTAAAATTTACGACAGAACGTATGTAATCCATATATGGCTTATCTAATAATTCGGAAATTAATCAAACCATTTTTTTTTTTTGAAAAATAGCTGAAGCTGCCGCAATATATTGTTTGAATTCTATGAAAGGACAACATAATTTAAGTACAGGAGGTATGATAAAAACATCTCATTCTTGTTAATAATTAAGTGATTCTCCATTGAATAAATTATTTTTGCGATCACAATAGCATCGTTTATGATTGTTGATTGTGGCGGTGGCACGGTAGATTTAACAACACGGCAATTATTGGATGGCAATAAGATGAGTGAAGTAACAGAACGTACGGGAGATAACTGTGGATCAAGTTTCGTAGATCAAGAATTTGTAAAATTTCTAGGTCGTAAGTTAGGAAAATCTGTAATTGAAATCTTAAAAAAAGATCATTATAGTCTTTTGCAATATATAGTACAAGAATTTTGTAGACGGGTTAAAATCCCATTTACAGGACAACAGTCAGATTTCCAATCTTATGATATTGATTTAGATGATTATAAATTAATAAAACAGTATGTTACTGGGGAAGAGAAAAATCGGTTAGAAGAATCCGATTGGTCGATAGAAATCGAACTCGAAGATATTAAAGCGATGTTTGATCCAGTTATAGGAAGAATTATTCGATTGATAAGAGGACAACTAGAAAAGAGGAATAAAAAATGCTCGGCTCTGATGTTAACTGGTGGATTTAGTGAATCTAGATACTTACAAACTAGAATTAGACAGGAATTTGGCAAAATTGTTCCGAATATTTCTGTACCAATACATCCTATAATTGCCATCATTAAAGGTGGAGTTCAGTTTGGACTTCAAGAAGAAAAGGTCGTGAATCGTGTCTTAAAACGAACATACGGTATAACAAATTTTCTAATCTATTTAAATGCATATCGTATTTTATGAAAAATCTAAAGCATTTAATTATAGGAACCGATATTGCACGAGCATCCCAACCAGATGATCCAGCGTCGGAGAAATTTCCAAATGGTTTAACTATAATTTTCGACGCACTCGCAAAACGAGGTGAACAAGTTCCAGCAAATAAAAAAGTTATTAAAGCATTTGAACCTTGTTCAATAACGCAACAAAAAATTAGTTTTAATATGTACGTTACAAAAAATACTGATGCAAAATTTTGTAATGATCCTGGAGTGAGTTTACTTCGTAATTGGGAGATTGAATTACCAAAGGATGAAGATATTGAAGACATGGAGGACACAATAATTTTATTTACTTTATCTTTCGGATCTGTTGAAGTTTTAGCTACTGCTGAAAATCAAAAAACTGGTACCAAATACCATGTTTCATTTAAATGCGAATAATAATTATATAATTTACCATATATACAGTATATGATGACCAATATTTCATTTTTATAAAATTTAATAAAATATATCTTTGTAACAAACTTTGACATTATAAAAACTAAGGCTATATTTATATAGCCTTTAGACACAAAGATATGTTTCTTCCCTTGATTTTAATGATCATCTCTTCTTTTTTTAGTTACTTCACTAGCAGCAAAAATCATGTTAATATTAATTTAATAATGGATAATTTATAAATTAATTACTGGACTTCGTAGATTTGTATATATTTGTATTTATCAATCAACCAAAGAATTAAGCTTTATATTACATAAACATGCATCCTAGGTACTGTATTTTTCAAAAGATTTTGAAGGTTGTCAAACTTTTGGGACTATAATTTTTGACCTGTGAATTACTTCAATAATATTAGACAAATAAATATAAATGACAACAAATTTATGATTATTTGTATTACTTATTTAAAAGTGCCAAAATTGTTAAGCGATAAAAGCAGTTTTAAAAAATAAAATTAATACCTTCCCTATTTATATAATCCAAGAGTAAATGTAAATTTGGAAACTTCTTCTTGCTATTCCGTGAGGAATTCCATATGGCTACTGGAACAATCGCTGTAAAATACATATGCAGTATCTGATATAGATCCTTTAATTTCTTTTATTTTCAACTATGTAAATATTTCTTTTTCAAGAATTTTATTTGTGATATTAATTAGGATATAGGTGTAATATAAAGGACTCGTTACATAATACATGCCGATTTTGAACCAGATTTTAGTGAATATTCTATTATTATTAAAAAAAAAAAATAAAATTAAAAAGTTTGATTCAAAGAAATATTTTATAAATTAATTACCAGACTTCATAGATATCAACCAAAGAATTAAACTTTCTATTACATAAACACGCATCCTAGGTACTGTTAATCCGGATTTGGCTTTGTAGTTTACCTATTTGTTTTAGTTAAAGCCTATCTTTAATTCCATATCACCAAATAATAAGAAAGTATATAAGGTCTCTTGGATTCTAGATGCGGGAAGATTAATAGAAATTTCGTATCAACTGAATTTCATTCACTTCAGTTATATTACTTATTATTATACCAGCATGGTTGAATATTTTAAATTTACATTTAAGTTCTAAGAATTTTTATTGGTGAGCATACTTTTGCAAAAGTCTCCTGCTCATTCGGTGACTTCACCTAGTTAGCTTCCTTTTAATAATTTACGCGTTGTTATATCTATTATCCATCACCACTGTCAATGATCATGAATATTAGTAAAATGACGCGGACGACAAGAAGTCGTGGACGAAAAGTCCGTGGAGACAAAAAGTCATGTAGTGGACGACAATAATTCATAGACAAAAAGTCAAAAGTCATGGACGAAAAGCATAAAAAGTCATGGAAAAGTTGTAAATAACGTATCTGAAATGTTTAGAAGTAAACGGTCCTACGCTACGATAAATGAATTATTTTTCACATTAAAATAATCACGAGTTCATTTATTTTTAATTGATAAGTTGATTAAACCTATATACTGGTTCAAAATTAACTTTATGGAAAAGGTTCTTTGATTCTTAGTTCTTACTGTACCAGCTGTACCAGCCGAATATTTAGGCATAATAAAAAAAATAATCCGCAACGCTGTATTAATCAATGACAAAAATTCCAATTTTCAATTAATTTTTTTATGCTTGTAATTTTATTATTTATACAAATATTAGATATGGAAAAAATACTAACTAGCCGAAGTTTCAGCAATCTATTATATGTATTATTGCAGAGAAATATGTTAAAAGACAACATCAATCACCAAAATATTAATTATTTTATCGTATATTTATTATTATAATGAAATTATACGACTTACCTTCCTAAACATTATTCAATATAAAATATAATTAATTCAGTGATATAAAAATAGAAAATTTCAAAGGATCGATTATTGAAGCTGCACCTAAAATACGAATCCATCTGTTTACTATAAGTTGGTTGATCCAGTAGTTACCGTAGAGTTAACGACTTATTATAACGGTTTGACGTATAAACATTTGACTGTTCATTGTTGACGTGATCCAAGTGACGCGTGACGATGGGGTGTTCTGTCAACATAGTTTACCAAACCTATATCAAGTCCTACAGTAAAATTTACTATTGATTTTTTTTTTGATGTTATAGTATATCTATATATTAACAGTGATGTTTTGAACCCGGTTTTATTTCCGAAATCTAGGTTTATTTAATTTTTAACTATATAAAATTCTATAATCATTGTTAATTTACTAATGTTAATGTACTTATAATTATAATAACAATAAAATTGCTTCAAATAATACAAATTACAATTACAGTTTTAATTATTAAAGTATTTTTCAAAA
>JADRCO010000348.1:0-36633 GCA_021464525.1 Rhizophagus sp. LPA8_4_AMF | reverse complement strand
TATCCATTGCCATATCCAGCTTTTTCATAAAATATCACGTGATGTGTTGTCAATCCAACGAAAATCGAGTTTTGGTCGTTTTCGTTAATGATCTGCGTAAACCGGAATTATTAAATTTCACTCGTTGAGTGCCGATTTGTCCCTTAATAGAAAACGTTGCAAAAACATTTTTCATTTAAATATTTCATAAAAAAAATGGTTTCGCACATTTTTTCAATTGTCTTAATAAAAATGTTGCAAAAATGTTTTTTATTAATAATTTCATAAAAAAAGAACGTTTTTGCACTTTTTTTAATAAAAAAGTTGCGAAAATATCAAAAGATCGGTCAAACCAGTCGGTCAAGTGGTCAGTCAAACCATCAGTCAAACGGTCAGTCAGAAGTCTTTGACCGACCGGTATCGGTCACAGTTATAACCGATCATAACCGGTTAATGACTGTGACCGTTGCCATCTCTAATTATAAATCATTTAATTTAGACTCTGGCATGAGATTCTTGGAGATAAATAATTTAGATGATTTGAAAGAAGTTTTATTTCTTACACCACCATGTTTACTGGTAGGTATAGATTATGATAATCTAATTACAGATATTGAAATTTTAATGTATTCAAGTAATAGTATGGGCAATTTATAATTAAAGAGTATCCAATTTTTCATTATACAATCTCTTTCATGTTTCTTATGGTCATGTTAGCATACTGATAATAATTCATAAGACATAATACATCTACATTTTCCAAAGTATATGATACTGAGAACCTATTTGGTCAAATACTCAATTAGAACTTCGAACGGGTCAGGTTAGGTCAGGTAATTGGCTTGATCTGACTCAAGATGGGTCATGAATTTGATGATCTGATCTAAATATCACGGGTCGGGTCACGTATCTGACCTGACCTGAAAGTCATTAAGAAAAACGTTTTTGCAACGTTTTTTACTAAATTTCAAAAAAATGTTGCAAAACATTTTTCTAATTAAATTATCTCAAAAAATATTTTCGCAACGTTTTGCACTAAAATTTCAAAAAAAAATGTTGCGAAACATTTTTTTCTAATCAAATTATCTAAAAAATCACTTAAGTTTAAAAAAAAATATTGTGAAATGTTTTTTTCTAATTAAATTATCTAAAAAAATGTTTTTGCAATGTTTTTTACTTAAGTTTCAAAAAAATGTTGCGAAATGTTTTTTTTTAATTAAATTATCTAAAAAAAGTTTCGCAACATTTTATTAAAATTTCAAAAAATGTTGCAAAACGTTTTTTTCTAATTAAATTACAGTAACACCTCCCTAAGTGCACGCACCTTAGGACCAGTTATGTGCATGCACTTAGGGATGTGCACTTGAAGAACAGCCAATAAAAAAACAGATTTTGTTATACAATTAGGCATTTGACAAATTTTCATTTAAAGTTTATTTTTTCATATTACATTTTATTTCAAATTAAAACTACACATTTTGCGAAAATTTATTGAAAATAAGTGCTGATATCAGTTTGCCGCATTAAGCTAATTTTTTTAGCCCTAAAAAATTTTTCAATCTTTCCCACTAACTTTATATGTTCCTCCGCGTTGTCCTGTTGAAGTAGAAATGTACATACAGTTTCTAAGCTAGAAATTGCAGTGCTAACACTAATAACGGGACTTTCATTGCTGTCATCCATTTCTTCTAAATCTATATTCTCCTCATCAGTATTCTTAAAGAGATATACGAGTTCTTCAATAATTTGATTGTCTTTTGGAACTTCGTAAACAACATTTTCTTCAGGTATATTAAGAAATTCTTCCACTCGCATTGGATAAGGAAGATTAAGGGCTTGAAGTGCATCTACGAGATCATTAAGCACCAAATTTTCATTTTGGTAAATATCCTCTGAAGTATTTCTCAAATCTACATCTGCATTGGAAAGAATCTTTGTGCAGTGTCAGCAGTTACTAATTATTTCAGCATTAACTTCTTCCCAGACTTGGATGATATAACGAATTGCCTGCAAGACATCCATGTGTAAATCTTCTGCATAGTTACCAGCCTCTACATATTGAAGCATTAAACTTTTAAAAATAAGAAGTTAGATTTGAATGGAAAGAATACATGCACATTGCACATGGCAACTTAAAAATACCTCACCATACATGAAACCTACGATAGTATCGTTTAAAGGACATAATTACTCTAGCGTCCATGGGCTGTATTCTTGAAGTCGTGTTTGGAGGCAAAAAATGAACATCAGTGTATCGTAAGGTAATTTCTCCTAACTTATGGCTAGAACAGTTATCAAGGAGAAGTAATACACGTTGGCCTTGATGCTTTAGACCAACTTGATGATCAAATTCCTGAATCCATTCTTGGAAGATTGATGTGATCATCCAGGCTTTGGCATTGTGATGGTATATCATCGGCATTGCATGAATTCTTATATTCTTAAAACAATGTGGTCTTTCAAATTTTCCAATTATCAAAGAATTTAATTTATGCGAACTATCAGTATTTGCACACAATGCAATCAAAAGACATTCTCTGTTTACTTTGCGCCCTGCAAGACGCTTGGTCGCAAGTATTCGATCTGGTTCTAATCTACAAATTATCAATATTCATGTAAGATGAGTATGATAATTTTTATTTTTTTTCAACTAAAGATTACATAAATTCACCTGTTAAAGTCCCATTTCATCTATATTATAGATTCTTTCAAGAGGGTAGTTGGAACAACGCTCTCTTAACAAGGGTAAAGCATCGGCAATAGCGGCTTCATCAGCGGATGAAGCTTCACCTTCAAGTTTTCATCGGCAAATTCCATTACGATCCTTAAATTTATGGAGCCATTCTGAAGAAAATTGTAATGCATCTTGGGGAATATCTAGTCCTTCAGCAATCATTTTGGCTTTTTTAATAAATATCGCATCACTTAAGATTGGTCAATGCTGGTAATTTAAAACAAATTCCTTGAGCGCAAGCTCAAGTTCTGAATAGGTAACTGACCTATTCTGCTTTGTGTTTGAATTAATAGTTTTTGAATTAAGTCATTTTTCTACTGTTTGCAGAATACGAGTAATGGTACTTTTATTAACTCTAACGTTCCATTTTTTCTCAATCCAATCAACATACTGAGTCCGGGTCCTTTTATTATCATGAGCGTAAACACAAAGTTTTCGCTTTTAAATTTCAGTAAGAGTTGTTCTTTTAAGAGACATTTTTAGAGGACACGGCTGATTTCAATGTTATTAAATAAAGGCGAAATCATCATCCTTTTTCCTTAATTTAGATACATGACAATCTATTTTTTATTATATGGGAGTTTGTTTGCATCTTAACATGTGTTATTTCCTCATAAATATTGCCTCCTTAAAAAAATTCTTCTCTGCTATACTAATTTAGGATAATTGATCAAGCAAGAAAGCAATAAATGTTCACACGCTTGCAATTTACTCCCAATCTATATTCTATAATTTAGTTGATGTTATAAACTTGGTACTAACGCATTTCATAGTCACAAAGTGACAATTAATGTAATTATAGTTTACTTTTAAATTGAAATTTTTTTTTCAAAAAAAATATAAAAATGTCACAATTTATACAAATTTATTTAAATTAATTTAATTATCTATTTTTAAAAATTAACCATGATTAAACAGTTATCAATGATTGATCAGCGTTATGTAATAGTCACGTAAATGCATTTATGGAAGGTATTCTAATATACCCGGGATTCGGATTTGCTTGCACGTGCAGAACATAGAAGGAGTGCACTTAGCTCTAAGTCCAAGCTCGGGACTGAGCTATGGAGTGCATATAGAGAAGGAATGCACTTATAGAGGGTGCACTTATGGGTGTTACTGTATCTAAAAAAATGTTTTCACGACGTTTTTCACTAAAATTTCAAAAAAAAATGTTGCAAAACATTTTTTTAATTAAATTGTTGTAAAAAATGTTTTTGCAACGTTTTTCACTAAAATTTCAAAAAAAATGTTGCGAAACATTTTTTTAATTAAATTGTTGTAAAAAAATGTTTTCGCAACATTTTTCATATAATTATAAAAAAAAATGTTGCAAAACGTTTTTTTAATTAGATTATTATAAAAAATGTTTTCGCAACGTTTTCACTTGTTTTAAAAAATAACGTTGCAAAACATTTTTTTAATTAAATTATCTAAAAAACGTTTTTGCAACATTTTTATTAAAATTTCAAAAAAAAATGTTGCAAAATGTTTTTTTCTAATTAAATTATCTAAAAAAACGTTTTCGCAACATTTTTCACTAAAATTTTAAAAAAATATTGCGAAACATTTTTTTTAATTAAATTATTGTAAAAAAATGTTTTTGCAACGTTTTTCACATAATTATCAAATAAAAATGTTGCGAAATGTTTTTTTCATTAAATTGTTGTAAAAAAACGTTTTCGCAATGTTTTTCACATCATTATCAAAAAAATGTTGCAAAATGTTTTTTTTAATTAAATTATTATAAAAAAATATTTTCACAACATTTTCCACTTAATTTTCAAAAAAAAATCTGTGCGAAATATTTCGCAACATTTTTGTTAAGCTTTTTAAGAAAAATTCGTGCAAATTTTTCTTTCTGATCCAAATGTATGTTGGGTTAACGGGTCAGGTTGGGCCGACTGTGACTGTTCTGACCTATAAAATTTGCTACCCGATCTGAATTTTTCAGGTCAACCCGATCTGTCAGGTCAAGTTCGGAGCTCTATACTCAATCCTTCATATTTAAAGTTATTATGCCTTTGGAATTACATAGATATTTATGTAAATGGTATTCTATATTGTATGAATGAAAGACATTTATCAAATACATGAGGTAAGATTCTGGGAATATCTGAACAAATATATGAATAATGTTGAAAGAATACATATACAACAGTTCATCAGAGACCAATAAAAACTAGTAATTTAGAAGCTTTTAAGAATAAACATTCTTGTGTAAATGATTATAAGGAAATCAGTATCTCAGGTAGTTTTGGCACTGGGAAAAATGCAACATGGATTTGAAACAATTAGTATAATCAAAGATCTTAAATAAATTAAGAATGGTAGTGAATCTTTATGAAAAACTCAATTAAATCAATAAAATTGATTTGCAGTTTTGTATGCTGATTAATTACCAAATCCATAAATCCTAATATTTCTTTTCCTTATGTGACTTAATTACAGGACATTATCCTTATAATCCATCACATACACATCTTGTACATCATTATTTAGCAATTGTATCTCAACAAAATTTTTACAATATTTCAAAGAATTGGTGGAAAGTTCTGCTTTAGACTTAATAACAGTTTTGCAAGCACTATCCTGAATCTAAGTAACTTTTAATACTTTTGCAATTAGACAAATATCAAATATGATGAATATTTAATAGCTAATATTTTGCACTGCACCTCTCAACTTATGACAAATAAACCAGTCTGCAAACTGAAAATTTTGATTGTACCTATTTGCATAGACACTGCTCCAATAAAGTTCTATAGTCCAGGCCATCTTAGCATGACTGATTACAGTGTTTGTGATGTACATATGTCACCTATATATATAGAAAAGTCTCTTAACTTTATGAATTCTGTAATAGATTATAAAATGATAACTTCCAATGAACTTACCATGTAATAATCCATTTTATTATATCTTTGTTAGTGCTGTTAGAGGAATTGCAGTTATTATGGAATGGTATGCTATGGAGTTTTGAAAATGAAGAGACTTTAAGCAAAACAAGATTCTTGTTGGATTGGGCAAAGTGAAAATATTTAATTGTTAATTATTTAGATTGTATTGAAGGAAGAAAAGATCTGCAAAACATTACAGATGAAAACATAAAATGGCTATATTGAAGCTTATATTTTGGGTCCATATTAAAAAGCTGATTACTAAATACATTGCTTTGGATAATAGTACTTTAGAAGAACATGAAGCTGGAGGGCTTATTTTCTTTAGAAAAGATTAATTACACTGAATATAAAGCTAATAATAAGGCCTTTCTTATATTAATTGCATCTCTTATTTCATATTTAGAGTTAGATTTTTTTAATGATATTATCTTGGATCTATTTAGTTAAATAGATGAAGAATCTTTCTCAAAATCATTTTATATATGCATTTGATTACATACAAATCTACAAATGGCATATAAAATTGCCATATGTATCACTCTTCTTGACTCTAAGAATAACCAGATTAAGTGCAAAGAAAGCCTAATGAAGAAAAAAATCTATTTTTATTTTATAAGTTTTTATAGTTTTTTTATTTTATTATTTATTAATATTATTTAGTTTAACAATTTAATAATATAAATTTTTAGAATAAATTGAAAAATAATCAATGTATTAAGCCTGATAATATTAATAATAATGGTGGATTTGATTGGAATTCATCAAATAACCATTAAAGAGATTTATTTACAATTGACATTAACCTAATGTAAATTATAGATCAGCACCAACCTTAAAAAAGAAAGAACAACATAATTCTGATAATCCATTCACTTGGAATAAATTAATTGACTGTAAAAAAGTATCTGTTATTACAGATGCTAGAATTGACAAAGTAGAAGATGTAGATATTATAACAGGCTATTTTATTGTGTTGGTTTGTAGATGTAGTGGGTCATCTGACTCATTAACACCACACAAAAAAGGGCAATATATATTTGGTTTTGCTATTGAATCAAGTTCTTCTGTCTATGAATCAACTCTTTATTTCTTAATAGGAAAATGGGTTTTTGGCACAAAGTAAGGTTGCAGGCTAAACTAGTTTTAAGATTTGACAAAAGTCTAAACTTTAATTAAGAACATTTCAAAATTTTTCAACATTGTCAAAATTTAATAATTTGTCTAAATGTCTAAACTATAATAACCAATATAAAAACTTAAAAATATATTTAAAATGCTAAAAATATTTATAAAGGTGATAAAAAAAATTTTTTTTAGTAAACTTTTTTGATTTTTATACATTTTTCAATAAATAATAATATTTAAAATTATATATTTTACTCTTATAAAAAGTAGTATTTTATTAAAAATATTAATTTTATATAAATATAAAAACTATTTTAAAAACATTTAACTTGCAAATGTACTCATTATATTGTCAAAACTATATAATTTATATAATAGTAAAATTGTCTAAACTTAATAAGGTTTTGTAATCTACTAAATGTTTCGCAATTTTCCATTTTTAAATATTTTTGGCAAAACTGTTTAAATAGTTTTGAATTAGACAGTTGTTTAAACTTGTAAGTTTCGCCTACAAACCCCAATAAAAAATCTAAAAAAGAGAGGCCACGAGGAACAAAGAGAATTAAAACATTCCTAGCAGTAATAAACGCCATTGTAAAATTTGTAAAGAAGTTGAGCATTATTCGAACACATGTGTGCAAAATCCAAATCGTAAAAGCTAATAACCATTTGGCATATAATATATCTTTCAACTAGGGTTTCAATTAAATAATAACTATTTGAATGCTTTTACATACTATATGTCCATTAAATCAATTTGTCTACTTTATTAGATTAGTATATAATTGGTAAAAACAAGCAAAATGTAAAGTAAATTCTAATATAGTTTTTTTTCAAACTAATTAAAGAAAACAAAATCAGTAATGAACAGTATAGAAAATTAAGGAAAAAGCAAAAGAATGATCAAAACTTACTGCCCACAAGGACAAAGATACCTACAAGAAATTCATAAATGAAGTGCCTAAAAAAAAGAAAAAAAATTCAGTAACAAATGGTATAGAAGAAATGAATGAAAATTAAAGAAGAAGCAAAAGAACAATCAAAACTTACCGCTCACAAGAACAAAGGACCTACAAGTAAATTCCCGTCAGGTAAGAATGCCTTAAAAAAAGTAATGAATGGTATAGAAGAATAAACAAAACTGGAAAAAAGAGAAACTGAAGTTAAAGCCAAAAACCAACAAAACTTACCATCTACAAAGACTTAAAATACTTGCAAGTTATCCAACAAAAATATTTCTGAAGCAGAATCGGAAGCTATATCCAAAAAGAAAAGAAAACTTAATGTTAAAACATATGAAATGGTTGAAAAAAAAAACCAATTAAGAAAAACCAAAAAAAACAATAAAAATGGCTGAAACTTACCATTTACAAAGCCATAACTTGAAATTCCTACAGGAAAAAAGAGAAGAACAATTAAATAAAGGAGGGAAATTAAAAAGCAATATCGATAGCTGAAACTTGCCATTTACGAAACCCAAGGTCAGAAAACCTAAAAAAGGAAATTAGTAAGGAATAATACTGTTAAAAAGGAACAGGTAAACCATACGTTAATTACCTTTACCAAAAACAAGCAAAACTTAAAGCCGAATCTTTTCTGAGAAAAATGCAAGTGGAAAGCTTTCAAAGTTTTGCATGAAAATTTCCTTAATGATGTCTACAAATATAACTATACTTATAGTTATGGGAAAAAGGTG
The DNA here is from genome assembly GCA_021464525.1 of Rhizophagus sp. LPA8_4_AMF. NCBI lineage: Eukaryota > Fungi > Glomeromycota > Glomeromycetes > Glomerales > Glomeraceae > Rhizophagus > Rhizophagus sp. LPA8_4_AMF. The sequence goes on along the minus strand of JADRCO010000348.1, from coordinate 28,196 downwards.
CGTTTTGAAAATGATTGGTTTTTTAGCTGAATTTAATAGTGAGGATGAGCGAAAAGCCACGATAAATTGATCAATTGAATTGAAAGGTCAGAAGAAGGCTTGGATTGTATATGGATCTGAAAGAACTAAATCAAAAGGTGTGCTAAAAAAAATAAGTCCTGGATTAATCCGGAGTTATTAAAGATGGTCATCAGTCCTACCGGTCCTACTCAGTCCTAGGACTGCCGGTCTCAAGACCGGACCGCGGTCTTTCGGTCTTTCGGTCCTGGATGTTAATTCAGGCCGAACTTATAGTGCCGGCCAGAATTACAAGTAAGTGTAACACAAAAATTTTGTGTTACAATATCGGAACCAGTAAAAAATTTTTTGCCCGGTGGCTAAACTATTTATCCTTGATCACGTGATTTCCATATTTAGTAATTCCGGCCGACACTATGTATCTGGCCAGAATCAGCCCAGGACCGAAAGACCGCGGTCCTACGCGAGACGGACCGGTCCGTCTTTTTGGGGTGTAGGACCGGTAAGACCGCGGTCTTCTAGGACCGGTGACCATCCTTAGGAGTTATAGAAAGCGAAGTCCTAAGTTGATGTGGTACTACAGCCTGTTGAAGGTCAATCGGTAATGGTAGATGAACCTAGGAATGCTGTTGTGATGACAAAAGAATTAACGGAGACAGATACAGTAGTAGATGTTATCCAAGAATATAGGGCAATTAATAATACAGGAAATTTTATTCCTATCGCAACAGATTCAGTGAAACAAGTAGAACCGGTGGATTTGTTTTTGTATAATCAAGTGAATGAAGAATGTGCGTCACAACTTCCAAAACAACTTATAAAAGATAAAGAAGAGGTCATTGAAAGGACCAAAGAAGTTGCGGAAGGAATAAAGCGAAAGCTAGAAGAGGACGCAAAGTTAGATAAACTGAATCCATTTGGGAGAAGTATCATGAAGAGAAAGCTGGGTCAAGTCAGAAATTAAAGGTAAAGTAGTTGACTGAGGATGAGAAGGAGGAGAAGGCCGCTTATGCAAAAAAGTATATTGATATGTGTGCGAAGGCAGTGATGAAGGCGAAGGAGCAGAAATATAAGGAATTAATAGATGAGGGTAAGTCTGAAGATGTAATCGTCAAAGAAGAGAAAGAACCATTTTATAAAGCGGTCTATTCTCACATGACACAAGGCTTAATTTACGTGCCAGAGGGAGATGACAATGAGACAATGGTATAGGACGATTTTTATTTGTGAGCTTAGTCTAAGGAATTAGTTTTAGTTTAGAATAGTTTAGAATAGGACAACAAAAAAGTATGTTAGCTATCACATATTTTGAGGGGAAACCCATGTCAATTTGATGTGCCTTGGGGATGAAAAGATATAAATTTTGTATTTATATAGTTACAAGGGGCGGTGGTATGGAGAGGCGTTTTAGTTTTAGACTAATTCACTTCAATGTATTTTTTTCTGCAATGTTATTGTTCTCTTTTCCCGATTAACACAATAAAGAAATGCGTTTACCACTTTAAAAAAAAAAAGCCAAATCTTTGAGAAGAAAAAAAATAGATCACGTAAAAAGGAGATTGTGTAATAATAAGATTAGTTTATCTGATCAACTGTAAAATAATATACAGATTAAATTAGCCAATCGAATTTAATTGTAAACCATGTGATCACAGGAGGTGTGTTCAAATTTAAGCTCTTATTAATATATGTTTGAAAATACATATGAACAAAATTCTGTTTTTTCTGGTGGTAGAGTCTGGATACTATGTCCGAGCTCACGCAGAAGATTCAATAAAAAATCACGTGCGCATGAGTAATTGTTCACGCCAACCAAGAAAAAATTTTTGCAAAAAATACCATTCAAAGGCAAATCATAAACTTTATTTGTATGTCGTAAAAAATGCAAACTACAAGGCTGTCATGGTTGCCCTATATCATCATGTATGTAGCCATGAAAAAGTTCAATGATACAAGTAATGAAAGTAATGAATTTATGGAATATGTAAGATAATGTTTTCATGCAAAATAGCTAATAAAAAAATGCTTTACTAATTATAATTATGCAAAATGTATATGATATCTATTTAGCCTAATTACAAACCCTTATTATTAATATATCACACAATAAATTCCCAAATTCTCAGAAAATGTTTTTCACAGCTTAATTTTCAAAACACATTGGAATATACGCTTATCAATCCAATCTGGTATGGTCTTAGCTTCATCACCATCAGAGTTAACAATTTTCTGCACATCATATTCGTCATATAGATGTTCTGGTATGACAAGATAATAGTAGATAAGGTGATTTTCTGACTCGCCATCCAATTTGTTATAAAGAATTTTTAGACCACTCATTTTAATGGGATGGTGTTTTGCAAGAGTCATTTGAAAGATCTTATCAGGGCAATAATTGAATCACATGATGGAAAATTCTTTTCCATCGGCTGACAATATTTTCCATTCAGTTTTTTTTAGTAAACATTATTGCACTGTCTTGTTTAGATAAATTAACTCTTGCATCTGGAAATCTTCCTTCTTATACTCATCTAAAGGACGAACATCTTTTTTTTTTTTTTAATTTAGTAACGCATTTATTAATTAAATCAATTGTATTGATTACATAATTATTATAAATACCTATAAAATAAAGTAACATCGTTACAATATTTTATATAACTAAATATGAGCTATACTAAATAATAATTATCTAATCTAAGTTCTAAATCAAAATTTAACTACGGTACTCCATGATGTTGATAATTGATTATTCCCCAAATTTACTTTCTCAATCATTCTATCTTTCGTTACTAAACTAAAAATTTTCCCTATCTTTTTTTCTTCTTTTTTATTATTATTTATGTTTTTAATTTATTTACTATTATTATTTTTTATACTACTATTTCCCTCGGTTCCTTCCTCGAGTTTACGTTTCTTTTTATCTGCTGATCCTACCCCCTTTAATTTTTCAAGTCTAATCACTTCCTCACATCTTTTATTCCATATATTTGTTCTTATCGACTCATAACAAAAAAACCATAACTCATCTATCACCATCTTATAATCTTTATCCTTTGAAATATGATTAAAATTATTATTGTATATCCCTCTCAATAATTCCCATTCTCGCGTATAGTTAATTAGAATACGCGATTTTTCTCTCAAGATTTGTATGAATTGAATGTTGATATCTCGTAATATTGATACTTCTTTCAATTTATTTTCCTTAATCAAAAGAAGTTTGTAATTAAAAATAGATGCCTCTATTGTTTCACGAATTGTACAATCGTTATCTTCACAAATCCACACATGATATCAGTCTTCGTTCTCTTTTTTACATCTTGGACATATCAGATCATCAATTTTATTTGTCATCCTCTCGAATAAAACTTGATATGTAGGCAGGTCTTTAAGTAAATTTTTGATTTTATATGATCGATCGTACTATCATCTTTTCCACACTGTCTAAAAGAGTATTTATTTCTATTACTAATGAATTTCAAGGATTTATTCCAATCGAATTCATTACTAAAATTATAATAAAAAAGATCCTCTAATTTTTTACTATTTAAAATTTCATTTTTCCAAATTGCATTAGTACAACGTTTCCGCCAATTTCTATAGTCTCCTGGTATTAATTGTTTTTTCCAATAGAGGTTATATTCATTCACTTTTAAACCTTCATCATTTAGCGCAAAATCAAAAATCTCTTCCTGCGTATTATTAATCATATTAATTTGTTTTTTGTTTTATATCCGCTTGAATCATCTCCATAATTTTCATTTCCTCATCATTAGATATTACAATTTTGATTTGCTCATTTATCCAAATATTTTTCTATAAATAAAAGTTCTAAATAATATTCATTATCTATTCTTCGTCTATTATTTAAATTTCTTAAGAAATCCAATATCAATTTCATCACATTCTTATCTATACCTAATTTCACATTAGTCTTATTTTAACTATTAACAAACTCATAATCAAACTTCTAATCACTATTTTATATTCGTTCTCATATAGTGAACTATATTTAAAAGTAAAAAATAATTCTTTTCCTACATCTTGTAACGTTTCTCTAATCACCCATGTCACTAAATAATCATATAATTTTTTCACTTTTTCCACTACTTTTTTCTTAATTTTCGTACATCGGATAATAATGTTTAAATCAATTTGATCTAAATAATCATGTTCTTCTTCTAAAATACAATTTTTAATAAAAGTTAGTAATTTTTCTTCGCCAATTATAATTTTATCTATATAATCAATTTTTTTATTATATTCTTCATCCTTTCGTTCTTCTTCGTTCAATTCCGTTATCAAATTATTTTTATAAATTATATTCTGAAGCGTTTCGTATGGTTTTATTCCTATGTCTTTTTCAATTCTTCTCGTGATAATCCTGCTTCCTTTATTATTTTCTGGATAAATTAAACATTCTTCTTTATCTACATTGTATTTTCTGATATTTCTTTCGCATCCCTTGAATCGTATTAAAATTGGTGAATCATTATCATCTAAATTTGGATCATCTTTGACGACTAAATGGAAACCTATTCGTCTGAACTGTTTATTTCTTATCTTCTCCAAATATCGGTAAACCATCTTTATCGTTCCATGTCACTATACTGTTTTTTGAAACTTTTTCATTTTCATCAAAGAGCTGTAAGTTAATATTATTCCTTTTAAGTAAACGATTTTTATATTTCTTGTCTATTTCTCTACTACCCTCAATCGTAATTTCTTTTTTAACAATATTGAACCATTTCGGTATTTTTCCTTTTATACTAAAATTATTTTCTATACAAAAATGTTTCCATTTTTTCATTCTCATAACATCAGGTTCTAATAATTGTTCTAAGAAGATTACGTTCTTCATTCTTCTTGATTGTGCACTCCTTAAAATCTCCTTATCAGGTAGCAAATCTATTATATTTACTGTAAAGGACGAACATCAAACTTTCCTCCATTAAGCAATATCTTGTGAGCCATATACTCATATACGATACCCAGGAGTGGATTACCTGTCCATTTGTTCTGTTATTCTTGTCTTTGAGAATGGGTAAATTAAATAATTTTTTTTTTAACTAATTATTATTATTATTATTATTTTGCTTAAATTATTGCCTGCTTTAGTTTTTTCAAGAAGTCTTTCTCTTATATGTGCTTCATATTGAAGAGTCACCTGTCTCCTCACATATTTAGATGCAAATCTTACAATTGTCTCTGTATAGGGTTTTTTACCATTTTTATCTAGCTGAAGTTGTGAAGTAGAGGAACTACTTTTATTCTTTCCTTTGTCATCACCATCATCGTCGTCATTATTGTCATCATCATTATCATCACCAGCTGGGAGGTTCACGCAGATATGGACGAGCATGTGACTAATTTTGTCATTTGCATCGAGTTCGCCAACATAATCAAAAATACTCATACCGCACTTTACAATTGCCTTATCAAGCAAATCTTGATAAGTTGAATCATTAGCCCTTTGCAGTACAAACCAAGGGATACCCCCACCTGTTGAAAAGATGCTTAGCTAAATCCAAGGATACAATTTCGTCATAGAGTTTTGACCTGCACTCAGTGATCTCTTGCCAACTCCATGTTGGCATAAACCGTGCTGTGATTACTCCATCATACTTTATAAAATTCCAATAGTGATTCTTCCTGGGCGAACAAACTAGAATTGTTTTAGCCTTAACATCTTTTGGTTCCTTGCCATCTACAATATACCAGACATCCAATCTTCTCAGGTATCTATCTATACCATTTTTGTCACTAACAAGGGCTTTTTCTCCTTCAAAGATAATCGGTCTAGTTTCATGAGAGTTATCATATACAATAGTTTCATTTTTTAGTGCAAGTAAATAAAGTAAATAATGTCCGAAGAAGGTTTTTCCAATACCCGGATTTCCGGTTATGCGCAGTTTGTCTATTTTAGTGTCAAAGACAACAGGCATCAGATCTCTATAACATTTACGGATCAATAGAGTGGAAGGTCCATTTCTTTTTCCTAAAAATCGAGTATCTTTTGATAGTTGGAGAAATTTATTGCAAGATGCATTCTTTATAGCTTGCCAAAATTTATTCAGAGGTTCATCATCTATTTCTTCATGATCTGTTTTGACGCGTTTTTTAGAAGGCTCTGTATAATAGAATGAATGAATATAGGGTACAAAGGAGCGAAATAAAGAAATCAGCGTAAAATATTAAGCATGACACCACGCAGGCGAGAATGAAAAAAATGGCTATCAAAAATCAAGACGCGTTCACTTGCGTTTGACCAAATTTTGTTGACTCGCTTACCAACATCGGGTTGCTCTACAATAATGTGAATGTGTTTTTTGGGCGGGTTTGACGATAAGAAGCAGAAAAGAAAAGCAAAAGAATAAGTAAGTATTATTCAGTATTATTGGCGAATATGAGCAAGAGAAGACGAAAAAAAATTGTTATAACACACCAGTAACGGGAACACCAACAACAACTCGAATATTACTTTCTACAACATTTAGAAATGTATTTCCAACCGTATCAGCTGGATCTTCTAATTTTCGTTTAAGTAAAGTTCAATAGCAGTTTCTTTATTCCTAAGTATATTCGAAACAACATTGGTCCTCCATAGAATTAGTTCGTCGGCATCAACATTAGCAAAATAATTTGATTTCTCCTCCTTGATGACTTTTCTAAGGTCGAACAGATCGTTACCCGTTCCGATAGTAATTTTGAAAATAGAACGATTATCACACCAAAGATTAATAAGCGTTCCAGATGGTGCAATATTAGACATATTGTATTACGATGGTTGGATAAATGGGGAAGAAATTTCTTTTTCGTAAAACTAGAGAATTTGATATAAATAAGGGGTAAGGCCCCACAGATTGATAAATTGGTCAGTTTGATCAGTTCGCAGATATATTTCAAGTCACATGATACCGATCGTTACCAATGGTAACGGTTTTTTGCAAAGAAAAAAAAATACTATTTTTTAGATATATAACTAATCAGAAAATGCCAGAGAAGCAAGTATGTATGATGCTATCAAAGAGGGAGGGAGTACGCGGATCCTAGGCCATTTAACGCGAGTCCCAGCATCAAGTTCTTTGCTCTCTCATATTTTCGTAAATATCTATAGCTAGTTTTTTTCTATCACTATATGAGATTCCATTTTCTGGTCCTGATGACAAAAAAGATGCTAAAATCTTATGTCGCACCCTATCCCCTTGATCGCAAAAAATCTCAATCTGATAATTTTAACCGAGCTATGAATAGAGAGAATAGCATTTTCCTGATATCGTACTGCGCATTTCAGGTGATCGATTTCACATGATCTATTTCGTCCTATGCTACGATCGCGAACATGAATTTATTGATTGAACTGTTGCAGAGCGATAAGTTTTTTTAAAAAGTTTCAAGAAAGTTTGAAAGAAGTCTAAGGTATATATACATTTCTGAATATATCGTGACTAGATAGACTTTTGCATAAGCTTTAGGTGGCTAGATTGGAATCATCTATCTACAAAACGTTCTTTAAAGAATTATACTGGGCCAGAAGAAGATGTGAAAGTTATTTAAGTGTACAGAGAAGAGGATAGAATTATTAAAGAAAAGAAGAAAGAATCGTTAAAGCCAGGTAAAAAGCGTTTTAACAAAGAAGATGATAGAGAAGACAGGGAAAAATTTCAATTGGTTATCACGGAAAAATGATTGATTTTAGAAAATTTAGAAAATTAGAAAAAAATTAGATAATAGCGTTATAGCATTAATATGGTAACAATCACTATAGTTCATTTAGGTGGCATCGAGAAAATCGCCACTCTTTCGTTGGATATGACGAAAGCGTGGTATTGAAGGAGGACATAAATTTTAGTTTGTAGATTTTATGTACCAAATTCCTGAGTTACTTTTATATTCTAATATGTTCTATATCGTATAAATAATAAAGTGATACGTTTTACCACAAAAAAAAAAAATTTATAGGTGGCTTGTAGTGATATAATACAGCAAATAATATTTAACAAAATTAATAAGCTTAGTAAAAAAGGTAAGATTAATGAGATTTTATCATTACCCATTAGATTTGCGAGATCTCTGCGGTATTTATTAAAAAAGATGAATTAATATCACGTAATTTTTAGGTTGTACGATTGACCGTATTTGGCTTTTTTAAATTAATAAAGCGCAGTAACGTTATGGATGTACGTTACAACCTTTTTCTTACTCCGACCAACAAAACGTTTTATTATTTTCTCTGAGCCTAACTCGTTTACGTATCGTAGTTTGAAGGAATGCTGAAGTCAGGACGAGAACTTACGCAATTTTTTTGGCGTGTATTTACAAGAAAATGACTTCAAGGCTTGCAAAATAATATCCATTTTTTTGCATAGATTTCTGAGGGCCTTACTGGAATCATGGAATGCAAACAACATAACTTTTCGGCGTAAGGTTAATGCTATTCACATTTTGCGATACTTCATGTCTCGTATAACTGATGACTGTTTTGTTTTATCCAGAATATCGGTTATTAGAGTAAATGAAACTGGATCATGGAGCTAATGTTGGGATAATGTATTAGTATAGGTTGCAGAAAAACTGGTGTAGTCTCAGGCATTAGTATAGAAACAAGTCACTTTGTAAAACGGAATTACAGCATGTATCACGGGCGACAATAACCTAGATTGAAGCTATAAAATAATTTGGACAATAAAACAATATTTGAGATGCAGATCAGCAGTTGCAGGTCTCTTAATGACGACGCCCTAAGATATAAGTGGTGAATAAAACTAGATACGATAAATGAAAAGAATATCATGTATTACAAAGCATGTGATGTCCTTATGTCCTTAATGTAGTTTAACTTAATACCATTTTATTATTAAGCTGTGTTATAACTCTTTTTATTTCTCGTTTAACTCAATTTTTTAATAAAAATGTTTGAAATAAGTTTTAGCATTAAATGGACTATTTGCTTATTTTTCATTCTTACAACTTCATTACGAGTAACAATAATATTATTTGAAATACTATGTCCAAATTATTCACTTACGTTTTTTTATTGTGAATTAGGAATTTTTAATATTCAAAATAGTGAGGTAGGAGCTTTAGAAGTAATATTAAGACGTTACCCTAATGAGATTTTTCATTTTATTAAGTCACACATTTTATATTCCCTTGACAATTATATTTCTAAATATTTTTCTTTTGTTTCTACTTGCTTTAACCGATCACCTCCTGGCATAATAAATGTGAGACCTGATAGAGATTCAATGAAACGCCATAAATTCCTTTTTTACTTTGTAACCAATATCGAAACAATTTTTGAAAAGATTTTTTATTGGCGTTTTATTTTCATAAAAATGGCATTAGCTTCATCATGTGTGGTAATATTGTTTGTTATATTAGGTTCAAGTTATCTAATCAACTTTTGTTTCTTAGAAATAGGAGCTTTGGAAGTATTTCTTTCCTTATATATTTTATTATTGTACTTAATTGATTTTTATGGTTTTCCTATTAAATTTACATTTATACATGGAGGTACAATAAAAGAGGATCTTGTAGTAGATTGTGAGAATTGTATAGGAAATTTTCTCAATATATCCATCAATACTAAAGCTGAAAATGATAAGAATAAATGGTGTCAACCATGTCAAACAAATTATTTTATAAAGAATTTTAAAAATTGGACAGGTGGAGATTTACAAATTGATGATTATATACAAAGAAAGCAATTAGAAAAAATTAATGACCCAGTATATACAATATTTGAGTGGGTACGATACCTTAGGTTTTATTGATATTGAAGTAATGGAAAATTATGATTTTAATTCCTATGCACTCTTTTCGGCAAAATGGAAAGATGGTCCATTATATTATGATTTTAATAAAAAGATTTATAAAAGGAAACCAAATATTAAAGTTGTTTTAAGAATGTTAGAAAGTCCATTAAATGTCACTGAATTTTTAAGTGAGGTATGAATTAATTTTTAATCTTTTATTTTATTTTTATTTGGTTATTGATTTGTATAATTTCTTAATAGATTGAAGATTATAATTCACTTGAATATAATTCTAAAGTATTTGGAATAACTCGATATCCCTTTACAAAAAGGTATATTATGATTTATCATGGCTTTTGCAAAAATTGTGACACGCGAATATCTAAATGGTGTAGAAAATGTCAACTAAAATATTTAGAAAATAAGTTTAACAGTGAGGATAAAGCTATTAATAGATTTATTCAAAAAGTCCGATTAAGACAAAGAAAAGTTGATGACAATGTATTTGAATGGATACCGTATGATCAGTTAGATATTACTTCGCAAAAAATAGGCAATGGTGGTCCAACTACATTATATTTAGCAAAATGGATTGATGGTCCGTTTAGTTATCATTTTGAAAAAAAGAAATTGATAAGAAAATCACCAAATAAAGGCGTTGCTTTGAAACATTTGTATAACCCACAAAATATAACTAAAGAAGTTTTAGATAAGGTGTGAATATAAAATATTATTATTATTGTTTTTTTTTTTTGGTAATATAATATTAATTTTCCTTTTTATTTATTTTTTTTAAGATTATGAAATATCATTCAATTAATAGTCATCGTAATAGTCATGATCATAAAATTTATGGTATATCTCAAAATCCAGATACAAAAGATTATATTATGGTTCTTGATCATTTTGATCATTTATATTATTGTGAAAAATGTGGTAATAGTGAAGTATTTGGAAAAGATCGTATAATTTACAAGCATTGCATACCATGCAAATTAGATAATTTACAAAATAACTTTACAAACTGGAACAGCGGAAATGAGGAAATTGATTATTTTATCCAAAGAATGCAACTACAAATTACAAATGGCGATATAATATTTGAATGGATACCATATGATCAATTAAATAATATTAAAGATACTGAAACTGATGCAGTATATTCAGCAATCTGGTAAGAAAGGACAAACAAGGGAATCGAATAAGAAAGTTATTTTGAAAGTACACAATTCACAAGATATAGCTGAACTTCTAAAAAATGTATGAATTATGAATATTTTTGTATTTTGATATTCAAGTTACTTACAATACATTCAATTTTTAATAATACAATTTTTTTTTTTAATTTAATAGATTGGTTCTGAAAACATTAAAGATCATAGTCGTAATAAAATGTATGGAATATCTCAAAATCCCGATTCAAACAATTATATTTTGGTAATTGAATATGAACGATGTGAAATATGTGATGAAAAATATATAGATGATGATCAAATACTCTATAAATGGTGTAAACCGTGCCAAATAAGCAGTTTAAACAAAAATAGGACCAGTGGAAATAATGGAATTGATAATCTCATTCAAGAAATGCAATCGAAAATAAATGGTTATTATTATGCAATATTTGAATGGATACCATATGATCAATTTAGTAACATTAAAAAAATAGGAAAAGGTGGTTTTGCTACAGTTTATTCAGCAATATGGAAGGATGGTCCGTTAATTTATAAAGAAGAGGAATACAAATATGAAAGAAATTCTAATGAAAAAGTTGCTTTAAAATGTCTAGATGATTCACAAAATATCTCTGATAAATTTCTTAATGAGGTATGAAATTTCTTTATAAATTCAATAAAAATAATATTATTCCAACTGAACAATTTATGTTTTTAATAGATTAAAAGGTATTCAATAAAAATACGTGGTTATCAAGATTATATTCTTGAAATGTATGGAATATCTCAAGACCCTAATACAAAAAATTATATTATGGTTCTTAAATATGCGAAAGGTGGAGATCTCAATAATTGGTTAACTAATTATTATGAAGATATTAGATGGAAACATAAAATGAATGCAATAAATCAAATATTAAAGGCATTAGTCACTTACATAGTAAAGATATAGTTCATCGAGATCTTCATACAGGAAATATATTATCAACTGGTCATCATATTGAATTTGATTTACTTATTTCAGATATGGGATTATGTGGAGATGTAAATAATATGAATGAAAAAAATATATTTGGAGTTATGTCTTATATAGCTCCTGAAGTGTTGAGAGGAAAGCCTTACACTAAGGCAGCAGATATATATAGCTTTGGTATGATCATGTATTTCGTAGCAACTAGGAAGCAACCTTTTGCTGATCGTAAACATGATAGATACTTAGCATTAGATATATGTAGGGGAATGAGACCTGAAATAAAAGAATGGGAAGCACCAAAAGGTTATATTGATATAATGAGAAAGTGTTGGGATTCAAATCCAGATAATAGACCAGAAGCTTTTTTATTGATGTTTGTTACTGACATTCAACATCATGCAGACCGTAAATTATTTTTTAAAGATTTTGATGAAGATTATTATAGAGAAAATATTTTAAAAGCAACCAACAAACTGCTACACTATTTACTTATAAATCTCAATTACTTAATTCTTATACGGATAATCTTTCAAGTATTGATAATGATGCTGTGATTGATGATGATTAGAAAAACTCTTTTTAATAAATATTTAAATTAACCTGAACAACATAATAGTAAACATTTTAACGTGTTTATTTTGTGTTTATTTGCGTCAGGTGGCATCTGACACATCAGACGTGCGTTAGATGTAGATTGAGCGTCACTTGAATCGCACCATAGAGTATCTTCCATAGTAAACATTTTTTTTTTATTAACGGAATTACTTTTATTCTCTAATTATCATAATAAAATTACACATATTTTGAAGATGATTTATATGAAATTATATCTAATATATTAAAAATTTATAAATCTCGAATTTAATTTTATGTGCGTCAGGTATCAATAGTCTGACGCGCGTCAGCTTCTACCTGATGGTTTACTAAAGTACATATAAACTTTGCATTTTAGTGTGATGAAAAATTATAAATGAATATTATTGTCCATGATGCAGTAATTATCCTATAGAGTATACTGATCATTTTTGCTGACTTCTATATAATAGCTTTTAGCAAAATACAATACTAAAGCTTACTTTTAAGATAAATATGGCAAATTTTGAAAGATATGATTGATAGCGTACTGTATATGAACTGATTTCTTAAACTTTAAAAATTAAAATTTTATTTAATCAAAAATAAAATCAAACTTTATTATTATTATTATCATTGATCACGGGTGGTTCATAACTAATCAAACATTGACAGGGAGGGAGAGACTGAAAAAGCATTCAATGAATATTGTCCATCATTTTTATTATTAAAAAGCAAAAAATCTTTCGGCAGAAATCCTAAATTATATGCGGTCATTACGTGAAAAGAGTTTATACATACGACTTTACCATAGTATAAGACATATTTACTGCATAAAAATATACACAATTACTGTCTCCTGATTATTACTACTGTCATTTTCGAGGATGACTTCAGTGAGAGTGAGGCTGTAAAGAATGAAGTACCAATCGGTTTCTATACTGACTATTCCATAAACATAGCTAAGTCAGCATTAAATGATCGTCAGCCTTTCACTTTTACTTGATCAGGAGCAAAAAATTCCAGTTCTCCAATTTCACGTACTACATTTCTAAGAAATTCATTGGTCTTTCTATCCTCTTCACAAAGTGAAAGAGAATAAATATTTTTTTAGGAATAAAATACAAAAATTAGCAAACTTTTATTTTCCACCTTTCCAAAGATTTTTTTATTTAAAAATTTTCTTTATTTAAATTTATTAAATATATTTGATTAAATTGATGACATTATCACTAAGATATATTTCTTTAATTTTTTAAATAAAAATTGAGTGTATATTGATATATAATTGGGTAAAAATTAATTATTTAAAAAACAAAATTTGGTGGACTTGGTTAGAGACATATGTACTGTTCAAATCTAATAATTTGGCTTCTCTTATTTTTTTTTTCTACAAATAAGTAAATTTTTTATTACCTTATTAAAAAACGGAGGAATATTAATAATTAAATTCAAAAACCTATTTGGCCGTTATCTTAGTAAAATTACTCAAATAGGATCATGCAGATTTTCATAGACAGATATTTTTATTAAGCATAACAATAATGCATGATTATACATAATGATATAACCAGGAGGAGTAAAAAAAATGGTGTAAATGAATATTTTTATAGGAAAAGTTTAAATAAAGCTTATAAAGTGAATTAAAATAGCATAAAAATGATAAAAATGAAATTAATAGAAAGTCAATATAATAAAGCTTATTATGACTGTTGTTATAATTAATGCATTGATCAAAGATAACACTTTAATTGGATGTGGGGAAATATTGGTCACAGGACACAGGGCCCTTCATTGATTACCATTTTCATCCAATCATTCAGTCTTGTGACGATATAGCTACTTCCCATATATGCTGATCGCAAATTATTCACATGATGATTTATTGCTTACTGATTGGGGATATTGTCCGGTGACTTTGCCGTGCATTGAAGATCACTTTCAAAACAGTTATATAAAGTGAAAATGAGACTCAAAATTAATTTGACCAACATAATACAGAATGACCGCAGTACACTCACAAATTACAAATTTTCCACTTGAACTCTTTATTGAAATTTGCTCTTTTTTACCACCAGTTGATTTATTCACACTTTCTCAAGTGTGTCGTAAATTTCGCGGATATCTATGTGCTCCAAATTCTTTTATTACTCAACAAATATGGAAGGAATCTCGTTTAAATTTTATGCCAGAAGAAGATATGCCTCCACCAGAAGGCATGAGCGAAGAAAAATATGCTGAATTATTAATTACAGAACGAGGTTGTCAAATTTGTAAACGAACTAAAGAATGTAAAATATATTGGGATTTTGCAATTAGGTGTTGTATAGAATGTCATTCAAATAAAACCGTAAGGTAAATATTGTATTTAAATAGCAGTTAATTATTTACATTTGTAATTTATTATTCTCAAACTAACTAATTTTTTTTAAAAAAACGTAATAAATTAGCCGGAATAATATTGAATATCCATCAGAATTCGTTGATATTATGCCATATACTACTGAGTTAAGTCATAAATATTATTGGACAGAACAAATAGATTCTGCATATGCTCAATATTATGGTTTATCAAAAGAGGAAAAGAAAATTTGGTTGGATAATAGAAAACAAAAATTTGATTCTATAATGAATTATATTAACCAACGTGAATTACGTAAAACAGAATTATTAGATTTTTATTTAATGTTCTTATATGATTCATTTCATTCATTATATGATTTTTATCCCCAAAGTCCACAACCTTCACAACCTTCACTTTTATCTCTGTCTAGAAGTTTTCTTGAAGAAGAGATTGAAGATGAATCACATTTTAATGCAAGCATAAGGCAAAATCAGAATTTCATCGAAAATTCTAATGAGTAATAGAGGAATAATTATTAAGACTAAAAAGAAAAAGGTATAAGTGAATTAAATAATAAATTTAATAAATTTAACATGAAAGTGAAAGTAAAGAATTTTACAATAAGGTTTCATAAATATGGTTAAGTTAAATAAATATATGATTACTTTTATATGTATTTTAAATAATAAAATAAAAATATATTTTGGATATAAATTATAATTGTAATGGATAAATTAAATATTTAAAAGTTTAATGAAAATATATATATCAGATATATATATATATATATATATATATTTAATACCAAGACTGCATATTCGATGTAATATAACGAATAAGAAATTTGATTATATTCTTTTGTTGATGGAATTGGTATCGTGTTGTCATAATATAATAAATTTTATGAACCGCCACAAATACCCCATTGTAAATGATATTTTCGCGCGAAATAGAAAAAAGACAATTCAGTTTGATTAAAATGAAAGAAAATAAACACAGATATTACTCATCAAATATTAGCCTTCTTCCTGAACTTCTTATTGAATCTGTTCCCTTTATCAATAGTTGACTATCCCAGGCATATATGCCGCAAATTCTTTGATAAATCAATAAATTTGGATTGAATCTTGCTTTACGAAAGGGATTGAAGAACTTGAAAAATATGTTAAAATAATAACGGTCAAATGTAAATGATTTAAATGAAGTAAAATTTATTGGAAATTTTGAATCTTGATGCTGTGAAGAACGGTTTAAATACAAATAAACTATAACATAAATTTTCTATCTAAATAGAATAACAAATTTGTAATTTATTAGTTTTTTTTTTTTAAAAAAAAAATTAAATTAGTCTATTATGCCATGATACCTTGCATTTTGATCAGATTATAAAAGAATTATATCTATTAATGTTATAATTAGTAGAGGAATTATTTTCGATTTTACCATCATATATACATACTGTAAATCTGTGATTTACGACTTAGTAATTTCTGTCCTCTAACTATTCCGTCCACGAAAAGACAAGATTTTTTGCTAAGGAAGATAAAATATACCAGAAACAACTTGGTTAATTGAAGACAAATTATATCTTTAACATACTAAGATCAAGACAAATTTCTTAATCTTGAAAATTTTAATAGTCAAAAAAATGACAACTTATATCAAAACCGAAATAAAAGAGGCAAATGGAGTCAAAATAATAAATTTAATATTTTACCATTAAAATTTCTTTGTTTTAAAAAAAAGATATTTTTTTTACGCCATATTCAATGAAGTTCTCTAAATGGAATTGAATACGTAATTTAGACGTAATCATGCATTGAAGATCCCCATTCAAAGAGATAAATTAGTTTCAAAAATTCCTGTAATACACTCACCAATTATGAATTTTTCTCCTGAAATCTTCATTGAAATCTGTTCTTTTTTACCACCAGCTGATTTATTCACACTTTCTCAAGTGTGTCGTGAATTTCGTGGGTATTTATGTGCCCCAAACTCTTTTGTTACTCAACAAATATGGAAGGAATCTCGTTTAAAATTTATGCCAAAAGAAGATATGCCTCCACCGGAAGGCATGAGTGAAGAAAAATAT
The DNA here is from genome assembly GCA_021464525.1 of Rhizophagus sp. LPA8_4_AMF. Taxonomy (NCBI): domain Eukaryota; kingdom Fungi; phylum Glomeromycota; class Glomeromycetes; order Glomerales; family Glomeraceae; genus Rhizophagus; species Rhizophagus sp. LPA8_4_AMF. The sequence continues at coordinate 11,260 of JADRCO010000348.1, read as the reverse complement.
GCTGAATTATTAATGACAGAACGAGGTTGTCAAATATGTAAACGAACTAAAGAATGTAAAATATATTGGGAATTTGCAATTAGGTGTTGTAAAGAATGTCATTCAAATAAAACCGTAAGGTAAATATTGTATTTAAATAGCAGTTAATTATTTACATTTGTAATTTATCATTCTCAAACTAACTAATTTTTTTTAAAAAAATCATAATAAATTAGTCGGATTAGATTGATTGGTATTGAATGTCCATCAGAATTTGTTGATATTATGCCATATACCCATACTGGATTTATCATATGTAATAAATATTATTGGATAGAACAACTAGATTCTGCATATTCTCAATATCATGGCTTATCAAAAACGAAAAAGAAAATTTGGTTGAATAACAAAAAACAAATATTTGATTCTATAATGAATTATGTTAAACAACGTGAATTGCGTGAAATTGAAAAATTAAATGATTATTTTTATGTTTACCATCATCCTCACTTATTTCATATATGTTGTGATTCGCAATATTCACTACTTAATTTATACATCCAAACTTCTATACGACCTTCACGACCTTCACGATTTCCACTTCCACCTCTATCCAGATTTTTTGTTAAAAAAGTTAAAGATACACCATCAAATATACCTCAGTTTCTTCAATGTCATATTCAGAGGCTTGAAAATGAATCACATCAGTCTTCTTCTAATGCAAGCATAAAACTAAATTCAGTAAATAATTTCCTTACAAATTCTAATGAGCAAAAAAGAGATAATTTTATTAAAACTAAAAGGAAAAAAGATAAAAGAGAATTAAATAATAAATTTAATAAATTTAGCATGAAAATGAAAGGAAAGAATTTCAAAAATAAATTTACTCATAAATATGGTTAAGTTAAATAAATATGTGATTACTTTTATATGTAACTAGAAATTAAATTTTGAATTGTTAAGTTAAATATTTAAAAGTTTAACGAATAAATTTATTCAGTTTTTTCAACTTTAAGTCTGTTCAATATGTTATATTCGATGTAATCAATGAAAAATAAATTCTATTATCTTACCATAAAATAATAAATAAATAACATAAACTGTCATCAACGGGATCTCACAAAATTCCCGAAGTCCGTAATCTCAAATCAAAATCTCGACGGTCACAGAATCCCAACTATTAAAAATCCTGCTGGTAAGATCCCAGTAATTTATGTATAATCATTTTTTGAAATGATAAATTTTTTTGTTTAATCTAATTAATATAATTATTAAATATTTATTATTCCTGGTAGACTTACGTGATCATGATAAATTAGCTCATATTCGGTATGTTACATCATTTTTGCCGGATATTTATTTCCGGCAATAATGACGTAACACTCGTAACATGCCGGATATATGAGCAAAATTATTGATCTTATAGGATACCGGATATAAAACTTAATTGTAATACGCTTAATTTAAAATAAACATTTTTTTTTTTTTCGGGATTGACTGTCAGGATTTTCTGCTGTCGGGTTTATATAGATATTGGGATTTTGATCTGTCGGGATTTTGAGACTGTCAGGATTTTAGTGTCGAGATTATTGACTATTATGATGTTGTGGTAAATTCGTCATCAACACCCCATTGTAAATGATATTTAGTTTCACGTGAAATAGAAAGTTAATCAAAATGAATAAAAAATACAGATACACGCCAAATACTAACCTTCACCCTGAACCTATTGAATCTGTTCTCTTTTATCACTAGTTGATTTATTAACTCTATCCCGCCAGTATGTTATGAATTTCGCTGATATTTATATACTGCAAATTCTTTGGAAACCCAAATCTTGCTCTAAAGAAAGGATGAGCGAAGGAAAATATGTTGAATGATCAATAACGGAACAAAGTTGTCAAATGTAAACGATTAAAGAATGTAAATTTTATTAGAAATTTCAATCTTGATGTTGTAAAGTAGGTTTTACAAATACATAAAACCGTAACGTAATTTTGTAACTAAATAGAATACCATATTTGTAATTTATTCAGTTATTTTTCTTTTTTAAATATAAAAATTAAATTAGTCTGTTATGCCATGCTTATACCACCAGATTTACTGTTATTGGATAAATAATATATATATCTTGCGTTTTGATTAGATGATAAAAGAATTATATCGATAAGTGATATATTAGACAATGTAATTACAAGCGAGAGGATTTATTTTGATTCTATCATCCTGTAAATTTGTAATTTATGTCTTAGTTTCTGTCCTCTAACTAATCCCGTCCGTGAAAGATTTTTTGTTAAGAAAGGTAAAATATACCAGATACCTCTGTTAATTGTAGATAAATTATATCTTTAAAATAAACCAAAATTCTTAATCATGAAATTTTTAATAGTCAAAAAAAAAAAATGACAACTTACCGACAATAAAGAGACAAATGAGAATTAATTAATAAATTTAATATTTCGCCACTAAAATTTTCTTTATTTTTTTTTTTTTAAAAAAAACAAAAAAAAAAGGTGAAATATTTTGTTTTACGTCAATTTGATATTCAATGAAATTCTTTAAATAGATCATTATTATTCTGATCAATAAATACTACGTAATCTAAACGTAATCATGCATTGAAGATCCCGTTCTTAAATTAGTTTGACAAAAATTCCTGCAATACACTCACCATTATGAATTTTTCTCCTGAAATCTTCATTGAAATCTGTTCTTTTTTACCATCAGCTAATTTATTCACACTTTCTCAAGTGTGTCGTAAATTTCGTGGATATTATGTGCCCCAAATTCTTTTGTTACTCAACAAATATGGAAGGAATCTCGTTTAAAATTTATGCCAAAAGAAGATATGCCTCCACCAGAAGGCATGAGTGAAGAAAAATATGCTGAATTATTAATTACAGAACGAGGTTGTCAAATTTGTAAACAAACTAAAGAATGCAAAATTTATTGGGAATTTACAATTAGGTGTTGTAAAAAGTGTTTTTACAAAAACGCTGTAAGGTATATTTATTTTCAAATCTTTTAAATAATAATATTTAAATTCATAATTTATAAATTTTTTAAACTAATAATAACTCTTATAAAATTAAAATTTATAATAAATTAGTCGGTTTGATTTGATTACCAAAACTAAATGTTCATTAGAATTTGTTAATATTATGCCATGCACCTATACCGGATATATCTTTTGTAAAAAATATTATTGGAAAGAGCAAGTAGATCTTGCATATTCTCAATATTATGGTTTATCAAAAAAAAAGAGAAAAAATTTTGGTTGAATAATAAAAAGCAAATGTTTGATTCTATAATGAATTACGTGAATCACGTAAATTCAGAGAAAAAGAAAAAGCAGGACATTTTCTTTTATCTCTACATTCATACTGTGATATCATAGAGGATGATTTTATTTATTCATATCCGTATTATTTACGACCTCCATCGCCTCCATCGCCTCCACCTTTTCCACCTCTATCCAGATTTTTTGTGCAAAGTATGGCTAAAGAAGTTGAAAATGCTGAAAAAAACGATATAATAATGAAATACCTCAATTAATTCAACTTCATATTAAAAGATTTGAAAATGAATCATATAAATTTACTGTTAATGCAAGGACAAGACTAAATTCTTTAAATAATTATCTTGAAAATTCTAATGAACAAAAATTTGTTAAAACTAAATGGAAAAAATATCAACTTAATAAATACAATATGAAGTGAAAGGAAAGAATTATAAAAATAAATTTTCTCGTAAATATGGTTAAGGCTAATATGGTCAAGTTAGATATTTAAACAAATAATAGTAATCATAAATTTATTTAAGATTAACATTCAATGTAGTATAATATATTGCGTGAATGCAATTGGGTATCTTATTATTATAAATAGGAATTTAATTGCATTAACTGTCTCTAATACTTCATTATTGTAAAATAATAATAATTTCATGTAAGAGACCTTTAAATAAAACATTCTATATTCGTGAATTACAAATTTTTCTTTCAAACTTTTTATTAATATGCTTCCTTCTATCCCAGCTGATTTTTATAGATCCAAATTTTTGGCAGCTCAGTAAATATGGAAAATTATATCATGTCTACTGGAATGAATGAACGAAAAAAATATGTTGAATTATCAATATTAAAATGAGGTTGTAGATCTTAAGCGAGCTAAAAATGTAATTTTTAGGAATTAGAAATTAGATATTGAGTAATATTTCGTTACAAAAAAAACTGTAATACAGTTCACCCTCTATAACGAATTTTATATTGCTATAACGAAGTACAGATTTTTTTATATATAATAAAATGACCCTTAGTATAGTGAATTTCACAGTATAACGAATCTTAATCTCCAGCCCATGGGATTCACGATAGTGAGAGTGAACTGTATGGTATAAATAGAGCAAATAAAGTGTAATTTATCTATTTTAAAACTTTTTTTAAAAATAATGACCATAATAATAAATTAGTTAGCTTACCCTATAAAAAATGTTGGTCCGTGTTTTATATTTCCATGTTTTTTTCGTGAATGTATCATTTTCGTGGAATTTATAACCTTAAATCATGGAAATTTTCATCTCTCTAACACGGATATCCGTGAATTTTCACGGGATTTTACGAAAGCTACAGAGAAATAATGGGAATATTCAAATAAAAATTTTTATAAGGTTAATTATAACCGAAAATAAATGTTCACCAGAATTATCTTCCATATATGATAGAGTAATTGAATCTTTCATATTCGAACTAAATTAAAAAATATAGTTTAATGATAAAAGAAATTTATTTAATTCTATAATGAAATATGAAAGTCATATCTTTTACATTGATTTTCATACTGTACGTTCCCAACTCTTTCGCCAAACTACCTTTTCATCTCTATTTAGGCTTCCAAAAATTATAATAAGGGCGTTCCAACTTGGTAGATTGTTTAACCTGGGGGGAAGATAGTTTTCATTAAACGAACTAAATAAATTAAACGTAATAAACCTTTGGGAATTTGGGAAAATTTGGAACTTTAGAAAAATTTAGAAACCGTAATTTAAATTTAGAGGGAGCATTTAAATATATATGTGTTGTTATATCTTTATCAAATTTAGATTTTCTAAGGGTGGAGTACGTTAAACAAACAATCAAGCCTAAAACGTCTGTTAATTGAAATGAATAAAGTCTAGTCAAAAATAAGCACCCCTTACCGGTATTATAGAAATTTTTGCCTACAGTAGCTTGGCTGATATTACGTGTAAAAAAAAGTTGCTTATTTCGAGACTATACGGTACGTTGATTTATTTTAAGTACAGAAGCGAGACTAAATTTATACCAGGAATAAGAAAAAGGATTAATTAGTAATTTAATTTAATAAAAGGGATTTTTTTTCATATTTTCTTACAAATATGGTTACACCTCTTTTATTTTTTAAACATTACACTAAATTAAAAAAAAAAACATTGAAAATTCAATCATATTGTGTCTTTTTGTTTATCCCGTTGTTGTGTAATATGTAAATTATTTATATCCTGAAACGTAATCATGCATTGAAGATCTCATTCAAGTATTTATATAAAGTGGAATAAAAACTCCAAGAGTTTGACCAACACAATGCAGGTTATTCCCGCAGTAGACTCGCCAATTACAAATATTCCACTTGAACTCTTTATTGAAATTTGTTCTTATTTACCACCAGTTGATTTATTCACATTTTCTCAAGTGTGTCGTAAATTTCGTGGATATTTATGTGCTCCAAATTCTTTTGTTACTCAACAAATATGGAAGGAATCTCGTTTAAAATTTATGCCAAAAGAAGATATGCCTCCACCAGAAGGCATGAGTGAAGAAAAATATGCTGAATTATTAATTACAGAACGAGGTTGTCAAATTTGTAAACAAACTAAAGAATGCAAAATTTATTGGGAATTTACAATTAGGTGTTGTAAAAAGTGTTTTTACAAAAACGCTGTAAGGTATATTTATTTTCAAATCTTTTAAATAATAATATTTAAATTCATAATTTATAAATTTTTTAAACTAATAATAACTCTTATAAAAATTAAAATTTATAATAAATTAGTCGGTTTGATTTGATTATCAAAATTAAATGTCCGATAGAATTTGTTAATATTATGCCATGCACTCATACCGGATATTTCTTTTGTAAAAAATATTATTGGAAAGAAAAAGTAGATCTTGCATATTCTCAATACTATGGTTTATTTAGGAAGGAGAAAAAAATTTGGTTGGATGATAAAAAACAAGTATTTGATTCTATAATTAATTACGTTAGACAACGTGAATTACGTAAATCCGAAGAAAAAGAAAAAACGAGATATTATTTATTATCTCCACATGCATACTGTGATATCATAGAAGATGATTTTAGCTTTTTATATTCATTTTATTCACGACGTTCTCTATCAGCTCCACCCCCACCTTCTCCACCTCTATCCAGATTTTTTGTACAAAATGTTACTAAAGAAGTTAAAGAAGTTGAAAAGGTTGAAAAAGTTGAAAAAATTAACAATAATGATATACCTCAATTAATACAACTTCATATTAAAAGACTTGAAAATGAATCATATCAATCTACTTTTAATGTAAGGACAAGATTAAATTCAGCAAATAATTATCTTGAAAATTCCAATGAACAAAAAAGAAATAATTTTATTAAAACTAAAAAGAATAAAAATAAAAGGGAACCAAATAATAAACTTAATAAATATAACATGAAAGTGAGAAGAAAAAATTTTAAAAATAAATTTGCTTATAGATATGGTTAGATATCAATTATTAACAGAGATTTTTAATAATAAATAATATTATGTATTCAAGTACTTTTATATGTTATTTTTTAAGCTAAAATATTTTTAATTTTTTTTTTTAAAAAAAAATAAACTGATATATAACATATTATATTCTATTTTATTTTTTTTGGGAAATATTATTTAACATAATTTGTAAAATACATCCAACATTTCTTGGTTATAATTTAAATTAATTCTAAAACATACATAAATATACACTTCATTACCATTACTTAGGAATGGTTCAATAATAATTGCCCAAAAGAAGTCTATAACATCATAAAATCCATTATTGTCATTTTTATAATATAATTCAATTGATTTACAAAATATTCTAGCTATTACCTTAATATACCAACAAATTCCATATAAATTATAACAAATAAGTAATATAATAAGTAATATTATATAACCAAATGGAACTAATATTAATAATAAAAAATAACAAAATTTTAAGTAAGATGAAGAAAACTTATAATTATTTATTAATAATTTAAATGATAGATCATAAGATAGCATTAGAGAATAACAAATTACTAAAATTGTAGTTGATATTATTAAGTCTGGTATAATTATTATAATAAGAATTAAAAAGATTATAAAAAAATCTAATATAATAAATATTGATTTGAATTGTTTTATTATTTCCGGAAATTTGAGAGGATGGAAATGACAATGTTGCTTAACTTCTTTGATTTTTTCCAATATTAAAGAATCTAATAAAAATTCTTCAATAGAATGATTACATATATATTTATAAATTAAGTAAACTATTGCAGCCGTTGGAGAAAGTGAATAAAGTGGATACCCAGGTCTTTGTATGATTGTTATTAATGGGTTTATCAATGAAAAAAATATGGCATATCCAATTGAATATATTATAAAGAATGGAATATATAAAACAATTATTATAAGAGAAATTAATAACAAATAAAATTTCATTTTCGAATCATATTCTTTAGTCGTGAAAATGAACGAATATAATTGATATATTGAAGGAAAATACCAAATCGATATTATTATAAAATTTATTATTAGACTTAATATATATGTAGGCAACAAATATATTATAAAATCAAGAAAGATTAAAATTGCAAGAGAAACAAATCTAATCATCGCCAGTATCATCTTAATTTTTCTAAGAAAAAGAAAAAATTAGATAGTGTATTTATTTTTGATAGTTAATTTATAATTATTGTAATACTAAACGTATTGCATATCACTGAGTTTCTGTTTACGTGAAACAAGTTTCTTGATAAGTTATGGGAAGACGGAAGAACTATAGCTATTGATAAGATCGTCGTGGCACACAACGCCAATATAAATAATAACTTTTATTACTAAATGGTAATGCACATAAAAATCATTTGCCAAATATGTCAATATCCTCAATATCTTAGATACCTTACAAATAATTTTAGGTAATTGACACAAGTATACGGATAATTTAGTAAGGTAATTTTACGGTGGAATTCTTTAGTTACACTTAAACGGGAAAAAAGCTTAAGGTTTTGCCGAAATATTTAACCATATTTAATTGTATCTCAACTTAAATTTTTACGATTAATAGATAGACAATTTACAATGTTCAAAATACAAATACATGGAAACATGGTCTTATTAGAAAAGTACTGTTTAATTTGCCACTGTAAGGTTGATAAATCCGTCATTATCAATGACTATCTAGTTATTTGTACTACATGCAAGCTCCAAATTGACTTATGATTGGTTGGCTCGGAAACGCCGAATCCTCTAGTCCTTTTGTCATATGTTTGCGGCTTTACGCACCTTTGTTTCAAATTTGCAATGAAAAACTACTTTTATTAGGAAGTGATTAAATAATTACATTGTTTAAAATCGAAAGGTCAATATATTCTAACATAAAAAAAGAACTATATACTAAAAAAGTTTCAATAGAATGTTGGTTAGTAATGCAAATTGTTTGTGATACATAGAGTGGCTGTATCCATCCACAATGGAATGAAAGTAGCTTTTTTAATGCTATTACAAAAATAGTATCTGATATGCAAAATATCAAAAATGAGTAAACAAGTGTTGAATTCAAAAGAAATATTCATTATATGCTGAATTAGCATTTGTATTATATAATTGTATTACATAGATACCTTTTCTTTGTATTTGGCGCAGCTACTGCGACTTGTCGATACGCAACGCTCATCCGCTGTACAAATAAATATTATAAATAAGATGAAGTTTGAAGACGATACCTTTGGAATTTTTAAAACTTTCGATTAAAATACAATCAATATGGAATCTGAACTAAATATGCCCGCAATGCATTTAAATTTCTTTAATTTTTCTTTATATTTTTCTTTAAACTTCTTTAATACTTCTACTACTAAAGTGAAAACTGAAAATAATATAAAAAATATCCCTACAGTACAATCTTTAATTATTAGCCTTCCTCCTGAAATATTTATTATAATGTGTTCCTTTTTACCACCAAATGATTTATGCTCACTTTCTCAAGTATGTTTGAAGTTTCATGAATATTTATGTACTTCAAATTCTTCAACCACTCAACAAATATGGAAGGAATCACGTCTAAAATTTATGCCAAAGGAAACCATGCCTCCTCCGGAAGGAATGATTGAAAAAAAATATGTTGAATTATTAATTATAGAACGAGGTTGTCAAATTTGTAAACGAAAAACAGAATGTAACATTTATTGGGGTTTTCAAATTTGTAAACGAAAAATAGAATGTAACATTTATTGGGGATTGGAAGTTAGATGTTGCGAAAAATGTTTAATAAAAAATTGCATGACGTATGTATTTTTCTTTTTTTAATATTTATATCTGTGTAATGTATTTTTTTTTTAATATAAAGACAATTTTTAGACGAGATGAATTAGACATGAAAAATTATCCACGTGAATTCATTGATATCATGCCGTATAGTTATTTCAACCGTGAATATTATTATTGGAAAAAACAATTAGATATTACTTATTCTCAATATTGCAATTTACAAGAAGAAAATAAACAATGTTGGTTAGATGATAAAAAGCGTAGGCTTGATTCTAAAAAAAAATATTTTGACCAACGTAAAATATCAAAACAAAAAAATAATCCAAGGAACAATCCAATTCATATTTCCCCACCTTTTACAGGCACTCTATTAACAATACATAAATAGATAGATTTAGACTTAATTATATAAATTATAAGCATATTTAATATTACATATGATTTGTCTTTGTTAGTTGCTATTATTACAAAAAAGTTTAAATATTATAATACTCTATAAATAAAAAAATACAAAAACAAAGTAAACTCCATTATTAAACTTTCTGCAAGATTCATGTTCAATTCCGTTCATCACATAATCACTTTTTAATATTGATTGTTTCCCTTTCTTTTTTTGTGTTACATAATACGCGAAAATTTCATTGTATATTTGTCATTTTGAGTATGGCGCCCAAATATGCACTATGCACTGATCCCACATATTTCAGATGGCGTAGGAACTGTAGGGCTACGGAATATTCGTAGTTAATTTCCGTTCAGTATTTCACAAAATTTCACAAAAATCATAAAACTTGTGATTTTTTATGATCCCAAATTTTACTTTTTTTCGGTTTACAAAATTTCACATATTTCACATGTTTTGGTCACAAAAAAAAAATCATCGTCCAAGTAATTCCGCTAAATCGTAACAGGTAAAACATAAAATGCGATCACATCATTTGTTGAAAATCAAACAGCTGGTATGTAAAATTATATCAAAATATATGCTTCCACATGCTTCCACGGGAAGAAATAATTGCAAATAAAGGAATTTGGTAAAGCGTTATACCTAGTGATGGGATTCCCATGGAATTTGCAGGAATTTATCGGGATCTGTGCGAATTTTACATTAGTAATACTGTACAAATCTCATAAAATTCCGCGTAACGGTTAATTAACCCCCATCCCTAGTTATACCTCTTACATTATTGTTCCTTGTTAAATAAATAGTAAGAATATTCTTTAAAGAAAATCATTCCGTACGAAATTAAATTTCTATATTGTGATAGTAGTAGATAAATCTTATATGTATCAATTTATAGGTTCTCCTTCACCTCTCCGCCTTTACCAATAGGAAATTTCAAGTCATCTGATTTTGTTTCGTGATTTTACCTCACTTGGTTTCGCTTATTAAAAAAGATGATTTCGCAAAAATCATATTAAAAAAACCAAAGAACAAAAAAATTTCATGGTACTTAATGTCATTTGGCTTAAAAGTAAAATGTTTAATAATAAATTATGTAAAAATTAATATTCACATATCTGATAATAAAATAATCTTTTAACGCTAACGCTAATAAAAATTCACGCTAAGATACTGTGGAAGGTAAGATCATAATTTAATAATTTTTTAACAAGATATTTCATTAGAAAATTTCGTGAATTTATTTGAAGCACAAAAAAAAAAAAAAAAAAAAAAAAAAAAAAAAAAAAAAAAAAAAAATTTTTTTTT